>JAEAOA010001767.1:432500-710000 GCA_016746295.1 Potamilus streckersoni | reverse complement strand
CCATATTTAGGCTCATATTAGTCTACTCCAACGTCATGTTGCTCAGACTTATAGCTACCGTTGCATAATGCGCCCGTAGATTTGGGCCTATGCAACTTCTCAGGTCTAATCAGACATGCAAACAACATAGCCTCGATCAAGTTACAGTAATAAAGTTTCCAAGAATTAATGAAAGATACATTTTTGTCTATAGTTAGTTCACCACCACCTACTGGATACCCACAAGCAATGTCAGTTATAACCTTATCAATGAAAACTGCAATGTATACAACCTTACTGGCAACTACATCTACTTCATTAGGGTTTTGAATTTTGTTATAAAACGTTTTGATTAGGTGAAGGACTCATTTTTGCGAATTCATTGGTTGTTATTGGAATTTGATACTGTATACGAATTGATTTACGATTGTTATTTTAGAAATTATTAAGATATGGTGTCAATGATTTGTTCCGTGAAGCAGTCTGAGAGCTATGAGACTTTTTGTTGTTTGTCGTAAATAGATATATTGGCAACATTTGTACTGAAATATAATGGAAAAGTTATTTGATAAATTAATTTAATGCAGTCTTTAGAGCATGTTTAATCTGCAAAACACTGTCGCCATGTTAAAGATATTGACGCATATACACTCTTTCGAATATACAAAATAGGTACGTATTCATGCTACTTGTTACAGCGGATTAATGCATACGAATTTCTCTATCACTGTGCGAAGTTATTCCTGATGTTTCCTGAATTGAGTGAATACACATACAAATTTCTCTCTCAGATGACATGTACCGTTATTCCCAATGTTTCCTGAATTGAATAAATTTACACATACGAATTTGTCTCTCAGTATTCCATATACGGTACAGTCTAAATGCTTCTTGAATTGAGCGAATCACGATTTTGTCACATTAGTATGTCTGTTTTGAATTACTTCATATCGCTCTCACTATATTGTTGTTACACACACACACACACACACACACACACACACACACACTGTTCTCGTTAAAGCTACGAAACGGGGACATAAGAATGCTAGCATCAAATTGGGGAGAGGAAGATCGGATTTACTTTGTTTTAGATATGCCGATGTCTTTTGCAAATCGATTTGTAGTCGATTTCCAAGCATTACTGTATTTTATTTTTTACCTTCAGAATGTGGACACATAAATATACACAAAGTGTTGGTATCTCTAAAATAACCTCGGGGACATTCCATAAATTTGTACATTTTATTCTTTATAACTAAGACAATAATCCAAATTTTGGAGTACTCTAAAGTCTGTATATTAGTTGCCTTTGATATTAACACACAAAACGAAAATGCATGTTGAAGGTGTGCTATACGTGTCATGTAAGCATAGATAAAATTGTATTTACCCTATTTTTAAAATATAATACTATAGAAATCACCCACCTCACCCCATAAACGAATGACACGTCAAACATCATTCTTTAAAAGAACCATTTTCTGACGACATTTTTGAGCATCTCTCTCTCTCTCTCTCTCTCTCTCTCTCTCTCTCTCTCTCTCTCTCTCTCTCTCTCTCTCTCTCTCTCTCTCTCTCTCTCTCTCTCTCTCTCTCTCTCTCTCTCTCTCTCTCTCAACATTTAAACTACTATTCAAAATTATACACTTTACGTGCCTCTTCCCATCATAACCAATTATTTTCCTCTTGCAGTCCAAACATTTGAAAAAAGAGAGATAGAGATAAGAAAGGACGTGCTAGATTATGTCTACGTTCGCGTTCTATAATCATTATTTTCGCATTGGAATCTCATTTTTCTAAAGGTGGTTTTATCTTATTCTGTTTTGTTTAATGAGGTTCGAATTTAAAACTGGGGTGGATGTGACACAGCATTTTGCTTTTAATTGAAAAGGGTAACACTTTTATTGGAAGTGGATTTCGGTTGAACACTCACTCTCTAAATCCACCCCTCAATCTACGTCATATAAATATATACATGTCCAACCCTATGATAAAGGTAGTTATGTCAACTCAAAATGAGCACGCTGCTTCAGTTTCTGTAATTATTACCATGTCAAGTTAATATAAATATGCTTCTCCATCGAGAGACCTCTGCATGTGACGACAGATAGTCTGTACTTGTTAAAAAATGATTTGTATGTAAATAATGTATTTGCATGTTCCTTTTCAACATTGAAATTCTCTCTCTCTCTCTAATAAGAGAGAGACAGACAGACAGACATACAAAGGGACAGACTGATATAGAAATTGAAGAAATATATAATACAAACTGAAAAGCAAATGTTAGATATGAAGCGGATTGCATATGACATGCCACCTTCTTCAGACTGGTCACACATTTTCGTGCCAATACGGCGGTTATATTGCTATGTAAATAAATGAATGTTGGATTATCAAAACAAATATAAGGGAACCATGATAAAATTTCGAAATGCTATCATTGCTAACATTTGGGGAAGGGACAGTGAGTACATTTGCCAAGACATGAAGGACTATGCAAATTTTGCGTGCAAAAATAAACTGCGTTTTGATGAATATCGTTATCTCCTTAAATGCAGTTATTTCCGAAAAGAAAGAAAGCTTAGTTCTGAGAATTTTGTTAAAGAATACTTTTTGAAATGATTGATATTTTATACAAATAAATCCATTAATTTCTGACAATCTATAATTTATGTGTAATTTTGTGTGTGGTCGTACTTCCTTTTAGTCAGCCAGAGAACATTATCATGGCAAACTCGACATCAACTCTAATGTACCATGACCTTTTATAGCTACAATGTTTACGATCTCTCTCTCTCTCTCTCTCTCTCTCTCTCTCTCTCTCTCTCTCTCTCTCTCTCTCTCTCTCTCTCTCTCTCTCTCTCTCTCTCTCTCTCTCTCTCTCTCTCTCTCTCTCTCTCTCTCTCTCTCTCTCTCTCTCTCTCTCTCTCTCTCTCACACACACACACAAGCGGAAAAATTGGGCATTAAATCATATCCTTGAATGAAACTAGGATACCTTAGTATGTCCACTTACCCCATGTAGCATACCTACATTGCCCTATAGCTGTAGCCGAGATGGTAGGAACCATTCCAAACTGGAATGTATTAATGTATATCCTTATATACATAAACCATAATTCTTTACAATTTTGTACGTGTGCTGAAAATCCAGGTGTGACTTTTCTTTATAACAAAGGAAGGATGAGTTCTTAGGCATAATTAATATATGACGTTTTATCTCTATATTTTTCAGCATATTTAAATTGTATGGTCTCTGAAGATTAGGCAAACTTCGTCCAATACTGTTTTACAATCATTTGAAACAAAATAATCTATAGTTGTACCTATGAGAAGAAACTACACTGAAAAGTAATTTAAAATAAGACTCCAGATCTATTTCAAAGCAAAATGTTCTATAGTGAAAGGTTCTTATTATTTCAACATCATCCAACTGGATAGCAATAAATTATTGTGTTTCATGCCGACTGAATAACTCTTATAATGAGAGCATACTAAACACCATAATATTTTACTTTTAGTTGACACGTCTTCAAATCAATCGACACTTTGCCCTTCACATAAAGGCTGGAGGATTTCAGAACATTTACGATGCATATATACTCGTACTGTTTTCTCGTACCGTAACAGTCATTTTCTAAGTGATTTATTACATTGCAAAAGTTTCAGTAAAAAACAAAGTCAGTCAAGATCAACCTTGATACTAAATGTCAATCGGATATTTGTAGAAAAAAATGAAAAAGTTCTTTCCTCTCACAATAGATCTATTTTTATATTGTTCATTTATCTATTTAATGTGCCTCTTTGTTATACTGTCAATTTGACCTATGTATGTTCTTATGTTTTTATTTTATTTTCCACTTGACTCGTGTAATGGCTACTGTAAGATGCTCAAAACGTTATGGACGTCAATGCATTATAGTTACTAACTAGAAGGTCACGTTTATCAACATGACCATGGGCTAGATGGTGCTTATATGCCATGGGCTGGACAGCGAACCAAAACCACACAACCATCACAATCATTCATGTCATGAGGCATGATACTTTATTATTATTATTATTATTAGTAGTAGTAGTAGTAGTAGTAGTAGTAGTAGTAGTAGTAGTAGCAGTAGTAGTAGTAGTAGTAGTAGTAGTAGTAGTAGTAGTAGTAGTAGTAGTAGTAGTAGTAGTAGTAGCAGTAGTAGTAGTAGTAGTAGTAGTAGTAGTAGTGGTAGTAAAACCAAGCATCAAATAATCATCACAAAATAGCTTCCAGAAAAAGGGTCACAATAAAATACTCTTTACTTAAATGGTTTCATATATTCCCGACGTTCTGGGCTAAACAAGTTCTTCGTCAAGGGATAAACATGCTTTACAATAATAAAGACAATAAAGTAATAAAATACGTAATTACTTTGGTAAATACAATATTAGAGCAAAATCTTCGTCGAGTGAAAAACAAATGAGTGACTATAAATTTTGATAAGACTGCAACGGAAAGATTAGATTTTTTTTTCATTTTGGCCTAATTCCCCATGAGCTCTCAATTCTATCCAGTATCGGTTCTTAGGTGTGCGTTCTACGTCTATCCACATTCAATCGGTAATATATAGAGGGAATCGACTGAATATCCATTCGAACTGTAGTGGTTTGCGACTTTCGCGTTGATTTTATCGCGAATGTGGCTGTTGTGCTTACAAATTCGATTTCTGACAACAATGGTTTCGCCAACATACTAAATGGCACAGATGCTGCATGTCAGAAGATAGATTGTATGATAGGCGTGACATCCTAACTTCTGGCTGATCGTGAAGTAGTTAATTCCTGGTGTGGAACTTCTGAAAGATTTGGCCTCGGGCATTTTAACAAAGTAGACAACGCTTGTCTTTGTAACGATATGTATCTGAATCTGTTGTCTTCTTTGAAGTTACCATGGCACGTACTAGATGGTCCTTGAGATTTTTGGGTCTACGGTACGCAACCAAAGAAACTTCTTGAAATGTATCTTTGAAATGTTTGATCATATTGACACTTTTTCAAACCTATATCTCTGAAATGTGGGTATATACTCCTTCATGACACTTATAGCAGCTGTATAGAATTATCAACCCTTACTGCTTCGTGAAACTTATTACAATATTCCTAATATGAATTTATGAAATCATGCACCTGAATCGAAGTTGCGATATTTCAGCATAACATATATTTACAACAAATGCTGCTGTTCGTAATGATCTGCTTTAAGAGAGCATTGTATGGAGACGAATGCATACTGCTATGAGCGCGTTGTATGGAGGCAAGTGTATACTGCTATGAGCGCATTGTATGGAGACAAAATGCATACTGCTATGAGCGCATTGTATGGAGAGAAGTGCATACTGCTCTGAGCGCATTGTATGGAGAGAAGTGCATACTGCTATGAGCGCATTATATGGAGACGATGCATATTGCTATGAGCTCATTGTATGGAGACGAATGCATATTGCCATGAGCGATTTGTAAGACGAATGCATACTGCTATGAGCGCATTGTATGAAGACATGTGTATACTGCTATGAGCGCATTGTATGGAGACAAGTGTACACTGCTATGAGCGCATTGTATGGAGACAAGTGTAAACTGCTATGAGCGCATTGTATGAAGACATGTGTATACTGCTATGAGCGCATTGTATGGAGACAAGTGTACACTGCTATGAGCGCATTGTATGGAGACAAGTGTACACTGCTATGAGCGCATTGTATGGAGACAAGTGTACACTGCTATGAGTGATGTCATGCTGTACACATTCTAAGCGGAGGCATTTCACAATCTTAGGTTTTCATATTTTACGACCTATAGTCAATATATATGTATACCGGCAGTTGATATCAGTACATAATTCAGATGGTATTTAACCTAAACTTAAATGACTACTTGATACAACAGTGTACTCACACATTACATTACACAAACTGACTCCGAAACAAAAAACCGATTTAGATTCAAAAGCGTTGATCTTATTCGGATCATGAGATAGTCATATTTCATTTACAAGCATAAAAAAATGTAATAATGTTCACATATATGTTTCGACTGTTATATCAGTTATATGTGTCATTCCATTAGGAATTAAATCATGTAAATATAGCAATTTGAAATTTATGACAAATTTGAAGCTTGGTTTCTGTTATAATATGCAAAAGCTATACTAACATTACGAGTTCTTCACAATTACTCAAAGTGGGTTAAGGTGTTATTCAAAATTTAGAAGATTCCTTCAATTAATTGTTTTCACTTGCGTAAAATTAAACTCCAAAGTTATAATTGTATTGCAAAATATAACTACAATTATTTTTAAGAGATACATTGACAGTCCTTAAAATTGAAACAAAAAGTGAAAATGCAAGACAAAACTAGAACTGTAAAAACATACTTGACTTGAAATATAAGTACGAACTCGGGCGTGTGAATTTTACAGGTACGAAGTTAGGGTATGAGTTTTACATATCTTTTTGTAAGTTACATTTCAAAATTTATTAGTTGTCACCATTACTGACAACTAGACTGTCAGTTCGGAAAGAACTTGAGTGAACGGTCTGCTGTTGTCATCCTTGTGCTTTATGTGCATGCACTGATGTAAAAGCTACCGCCGGATCTAGAATCCCATGTAAACAGCAGCATACAAACGGAGGTGGATAGATCGGTTGCCTTGGGAGCCAGAAGTCTTCGGGTGTCAAAACAGCTGATACTTAATTTTGTTTGTCGAAATTGATCAACTTGTGTGCTTATAAATTTGTTACTCATGGAACGAGACCTTTCAGCAAAAAACACAACGCACCCGTATATCAAGAATTTGCACGTTCGTTTTGCTGCCAGGGCGTGCTTCATGAAGAAAATGCTACCCTTTACATCGGCGCCCCTACCCCACCTCAGCTAATCCACTTTCGCATCATAGCTCGTGAGAGGGATACAGACATCGATCAATGCTGTCAAATGGGTACAAAACAGTTAAAATTGATGTGTATCTTAGAACTTCACAGACAACCACTAATAGTTAGATTTATGGGAAGGGGCATGCGAGGATTATATCTGTGCAAATGCCTGCAGATAGCGCTAATTTAAAATAACGTGGATTTTTTAATTCAGCGTTTGAATTTGTGTCCTTTGTGATTTAGTTTGAATGGCGTGATTGCCAGCTGTGTAGTGCGTTCTTTAGTCATCGACGACTCCAAACTTCAAAACGTTACACTGATTGTTGCTGACGGAATTTGTTTCTCGAGTTAACTTTATTTGCGTGGTGTTTTATTAATAAAACGAAAAATGTACCATGGATACGCTGTGAAAGGTTGCTTGAATGCGGCGAAAATTCTTCTCATCTTGATACTGTTACTAAAGTGGAACAATATGCGTTAGATTTTATTTTGATTTTAAACCAGTGAAATTAGGGAGCACTGTTTAGATGAAAAGTTAAGTTTAAGTATTTATATTTAAACTGTTAATTAAATGCCTCATTGTAAGGTGTTTTTGTAATATGTAATTTGTAATATGTAATTTGTAACACAAGTCTTCACTTGGATTAATGGGCCTAATGTGGAAATGACAGGCATGAGTAGAGGAACAGAATGCGTTAGATTTTATTTATATGCAGCTACAATTGTATTGAAAAATGTAAATATATTTAAGAACTTATATATAGGCGTCATTTAACCTTTGTACGCCACTGCATGCAAATCATAATCGAGAAACATGTTAGGTCAATCAGTCACATCTTGTTATTGTGCTTCTAAGTCTACCGAGTAACACCTGTGTCAGTTCTTTCAAAGTGGTTTTTTTTTTCAAATGGAGACAAATGTTGAAGTAACGCGATACATTCAACAGGCAACGGATTAAGAAATTTTGTTGTTCAAATGCACATGTTATAAAAGGAAAGCGCCTCTCTAAGTAAACTGAACATTCCCTTCGACAAACGTAATGCATTAGGTTGTACTGTTTAATATATTTCATTTAAAACAAGTGAGAACTGAGATAATTTAACCATTTTAATCGGATACCTTTGGCACCTACATTTTCACTCGCTCTATATCGAAAGAGGGGATGTTCATAACTATCATAGCATACAGCACGACCGTGAAAATATTTAATGCTACTAAACACGTGACTATCACCTCGGCTGAAACATATATATATATCTATATATATATATATATATATATATATATATATATATATATATATATATATATATATATATATATATATATATATATATATATATATATAAAATGACAAACTTGATACAATAAAAAACGTGCAAGACAAAGATTCTTCACTTTTGTCTACACTCATGAATAATACTAATATATAAACGTATACCATTATATCTGATCCCCATCTCACATTATTTGATATTAAGTTTAGTACATAACGTAATACTCACCCAGGGTGGGGTGAGTATTACATTATGACCTGCGTGTCTCTCTCTCTCTCTCTCTCTCTCTCTCTCTCTCTCTCTCTCTCTCTCTCTCTCTCTCTCTCTCTCTCTCTCTCTCTCTCTCTCTCTCTCTCTCTCTCTCTCTCAATAACCATTATTCAAACATGCATAATTTTTATTTATTTCTGTCTAAACTCATATGGTCCACATTTAACTAAACTATAAAATGTTCAAGCAAAGCTGAAATGCTGGAGTTATCTGATCATCGTATTTTTTGGTGTAGAATAGCTACATAAATCTTTCCAATTTATTTGAAGAAAAAAATTGGTGTTTATTATATTTGCAAAAACCGTTAATTCGGTTAGCATTCTTTCCTGGTCTGTCTAATTTGGCGAATGTGTGCAACGAACAGTGGGTTATCCATTCATAAACACATAACCGATCTTCTTTGATTTAGAAAGAAAATATATAGTACATTTGTGTCTAAAAAGAAAAATATTATTGCACGTATTAAAAAGAAGATATATAACTCATATGTGTCAAAAAAAGATATCAAATATATATGTGTTAAAAACAAGATATATAATACATATGTGTCCATCCTGCCTGAAATGGCCTTGGATGTGCGGGGCCCAAAGCAGCTCCAAGCAAAACAATTGCATTGCGGAGTTGATTTCCGTCAGCAGCACGGGGCCCCTGAAAGAGCTGGGCCCAAGGTGGTTGCCTCGTTCGCTTTGCCCTAGGGCCGGACTTGCACCCTTACATGCATTATTTAAATCACGTTAGATCTTTCTACACCGTGTTCATTAAATATTTTGGTAGCATGTGCGCGTGAAGGCAGCTAAGGCGACAATTGAGAATTATATCGCATATGCCAGCTTTTCGACTGGCACATAGAATGTGATTTTAGTTGGATGTGTGTATTTTTGTCTATAGTATGGTGTGTAAAATTACAATACAAATTAGGACATGCTCAATAACGTTTCTTTCAAGCTTTTATTACTAATTAAGGTCAATACAGTCTATCACTGTAAGTATTACAAAACGGTAACGTCCCAATTTCCAGATGTTTCCACAGCAGGCTGGTGTTTATTCTCACTGTGTCCGTTTTGCACCTTTTATAAACACACAAAGAAAAAAAAGAAACACACACACACACACACACACACACACACACACACACACGACTACGAAGATTATATGTTAGTGTGTGAGTGTGCACTATACGGTTTTAAAGCATAGATGACTCGATTTTCATTTCTTATGATGCATAATTTGTATGCACGTCTAAAAAGAAGAAATCGGGTTCAGTTTTTGAAGCTCTAGGGAAACATGTCGTCATTGTGTCATGGATAAAGCAACCCTCTTTAAAAGGGGATAAACTATCTCAGATTACCTCGTTGTTGGTATCGACTTTTTCCACGTCTACAGGTATACCTATTCCGTCCGAATTTCTGGCGGTGCCAGGGACTGGATCTTCTGACCGCTTAGTCTGAAACAATAAGCAACCTGTTTGGTTTTACTTTATACCCTTTCTCCAACCCAATAAATTTACTGCATATCGTTTTCAGATAGTTTAGTAGTGTTCACATAAGACGTAGATTACGAAATCATCGTCTCGTTGTTGTCGTTTTTGTTTGTCTTTGCTTCGGGTATTATTTTGTCTGTATCGTATGTATCACTTTTCTAATAAATACTTTTTCATTTGTAATGGCTTACGGTAAGTAAAATAAACACTCTCCTTGCAATATATCATCTCGACATCTTATGATTTTCCCATAGTTGAAGATTAAATTTCATCTTGTATTGCTGAAAATATAAGAAAGTCAGAACATAACAATATTTGCTTGCCATATTGTTTTAACAAACAGCTGATATTAACTGTGTACCACTCCACATTATCAACAAATTTTGTGTGTGTGTGTGTGTGTGTGTGTGTGTTTAAATAAAACGTATGTATAGTATGAACGATGTTTCAATAATATATCACCAGATGTATTAATTTTTCATTAAAAAGAAACGAGGCCTTCCGAATTTCCTTTCAATGAAAATTGTATACAAAGAGTGGTATATCATTTATACAGCGTACATACATACTATACATATATTTTATTTATATCAAGTACAAATACACATATATGCCCTTTGAACGGCAGAATGTGTCCACTACAAAATGTAATTCTGTCTTTTGTGGCTATTTACAATCACCTTTGCATGCATATAAGTTGATTGTTGTCTTTTTTATTTTTTTTATTTTTAATCACAATAATTAAATCAATATAAGACACTTATGATTTAAACTTAAAAGAGGGTTTTAATGAAGTTGACATCTCTCTCTCTCTCTCTCTCTCTCTCTCTCTCTCTCTCTCTCTCTCTCTCTCTCTCTCTCTCTCTCTCTCTCTCTCTCTCCTTTGTCTAATTTGACGTAACTTATACCATCATTAAATCCAGAGACATCGTAGAATGACAGATGCGAAAATCTTCTACTCTCGTCTTTTGAGAGAGAGAGAGAGAGAGAGAGAGAGAGAGAGAGAGAGAGAGAGAGAGAGAGAGAGAGAGAGAGAGAGAGAGAGAGATTTAATTAATGATAATCGATATTTAGAACATTATAATACTTTTAAGATGCAAGAACAACAACAATAACAAAACATTAAACACATCACAGTATGTGTACCACGTAACCAAGAAATTTACAGTTTAATACAGGGTTTGCAGGTATCGTTCATTATATAAATACTGCATAAAAATCCCAAGGAAAGTGCACACATACCGTTACAGCCAACCATAGTATTGTAGGTTACTTGGTGTAAATTCAAATTCAAGGTATTCACCCAATCCAAATTCATTTTCTCTTTCACTCCAGATATATGCGTATTGTGTCCCTGTGCATGAGGGGGAGGGGGAACGGAAAGTAAAAAAGATAGCGATTTAATTGTGTACCATATTAAAATCATTTAGAAAACTGAGATAATTAATACGTTTCGCCTTTATTTTCATACATCACTTACGATTAATGAATGGACAGTTGCAAAAATGTTGATATATGCGTATTATTGTATAATGGTCGGATCACAATTTGATACACCAATAGTATTAGTATGTCAAATTGCTTTTTACCGAGACTTTAAAAGCCAGACTAATTTTAATGTATGTGGAGAGAGAGAGAGAGAGAGAGAGAGAGAGAGAGAGAGAGAGAGAGAGAGAGAGAGAGAGAGAGAGAGAGAGAGAGAGAGAGAGAGAGAGAGAGAGAGAGAGAGAGAGAGAGAGAATTTCGTTTAAATAATTCCATTTAGTTGGCACCATTCCCTGGGTGTTCATAGAAATTTCATACATGCCTATAAAATGTACCTCATTGCAGGTTTCTGCGTCTTTAGAATTTACGTCCGAAAGTTCACCTAAAGCAGCGTCATGGTCAGGGAATTCTAACTGATTCAGCTTGAAGAAATAATGTTTTACATAAATTGATACGTTACTAATAAGCATATATAAATGAGTGTGTGATTGCCATATACCTATCCCACGCCATGTTACACCGATAGCGTTTGATATTTTTCATAAAATCATACAGAGAATTGGAATTGATGCTTTAACAAAGAAACAAATAATTCTAAGCATTTAAACATTATTCGAGTCAAGACATTGATAAAGCAGCACAATATTATAGCACCATATTATAGCACAAAAGCTCGATGAAATCAATATAATTTTCACAAAGCTGGGGTGTCAGTGTAGTTGTTTTAATGTCTCGTGTGAACCTAGCGAAAGAACCATTATGTTCTTGTGGCCTTGAGCTGGGGAATGTACTAAACGTTTTCTTTGATTGTCCATTATTTGCCACAACAAGCAATAAATCTATTCAGATCTGTTTTTCCATGCCTTCCTGACACTATTTTAAAACGTTTGAATGAATTAATGAATTTAGTTTGTACCAAAGTCAGGTACATACAAAGAAAACTAATATATCTCCTAACCGTATGATGTTTCCTGTCTTTTTCGCTACTTATCATATTTGGCTTCTTTGTCCTATTTATCTTATTGCTTTAGTTCTCTTTGTATGGTCCATTTTCTCGTTAATTTTCATATTTTTGCGTTATTTATCTCTTTTCATACCTGCAATATTGTGAAATCACTACTTTTTTTTACATTTTGTTATTGTGCGTTTGTTCTATTTATTACCAATTTTCCTGCAATATTTACAAACTGCCGTGTGCCTACATAAGTGGAACAATTATTGCAAAGTAAATAACTCTTGAAAAGTTTGTTAATAGTTAACGAGGACGGTCACTATAGGTTCTATGGTAATTTATCATTATCGGTTTATTGGGCCGTATGGGAATTTAACATGGGTGTGGTATGGGGACGTATAGGAATTTAATATTAGCTGTGTTTGGTACGGTATGAGGCTTATGGAAATTTAATGTTAGTGGTTTATATTGCCAAAATGAATTTAACACAATGGACCACAATTAGAATTTAATATTTAATATTTAACACTGTAGGGATTCTGGAAATTTAATAAAATGGGACACACTAGGGTTGATAAAACTTTAATAGAGAGAGTCAAACACACATATAAATGAACCAGGACTCAACTTGACTGGCCAATACTTATTATGACTGACAATCAATTTCGACTAAGAAGAAATTGTTTTGACTGATCGATACCTATTCTGATTATCGAACGCCTGCTATGACTGACCAATGCCTATTTTAGCTGATTAACACCTCTTCTCACTGGCAAATAATTATTCTGACTAACAATTATCTATTCTGGCTAAGCAACATCTATTCCTCTTTACCCTACAGGAGATGGCCAGTATTGCGAAACATTCATCATAACGATGTAGATGGCCAGTATTGCGAAACATTCATCATAACGATGTAGATGGCCAGTATTGCGAAACATTCATCATAACGATGTAGATGATATCTATACATCTACATCATTGCAACCACAAAATATGCTCTTACTAACACATCTACATATATGCCGATCAAATTTCATATATCCGTTCGAGTTTGCTTTGATTTTCGACGTCGTTATTGGGAACACAACAATAAGTGATGCACTTTATCAAAAGAAGCTCATCATTTATAAACTAAGACTAATTTGCCCTGTACTTTTATATAGAATGGGAAGCTAAAAAGCTAAAAAGCGATGTCGTTTGGGTTTCATTTTCGCAAGCAAACAAGATAAAAGGGTAATAGGGTTCATAAAATCTAATCTAGAGGACCAAATCAGGATCATTAGCATATACGCAAAAAACTATTGCAAACAATTACACTTACACGGCTTTAAAAATAATCATATGACACAGAACCGTGTAATCGTCTTAAGTTGGATCCATATATATATATATATATATATATATATATATATATATATATATATATATATATATATATATATATATATATATATATATATATATATATATATATATATATATATATATATGTATTGTCTGATAGAAATCCATGGTTGAATGAAACTGTAAAGACTCATCATGAAACGTTCACACAAAGCAGCCGAGAAACTAAAAGCAAAGCAATGACGACCATTTTCTGGAAAATGAAGTGTCTTGGCACAAATTCAGTCGAGATTTTGATTCCCTTATGCATCACCATTATTGCCACTTCCACCACTACCATCACTAACATAATCAACATCATCGCTTCGACCGAGAGAGCCAGGATCATCCATTAACGAAGATGGTCCTGCTGTCACTGAGAATTATTTCCACACTCAACCTACCCGCAAAGTGAACTTACACTGTAAAATTGAAAATATTTTAAGTCTCAAGTCACTTTATAGAAGGTGGCGCCGTTTATTATTGATCTGCTTGAGTCGATGTCGTTTGAGTCGAAATGATGATGTTAGGCTCATGATCAAGATGGCTTGAGACTTTCCGTCTTTCAAACAGTTTGAAATCTCTTGTTTGAATCGAATTAAGCAAATCTGCTGAATTAACACCTACGTTAAAATTAAAATTAAACACATACAACGACATCACCACGGGAAAAAAACTACCGTATATATTCACTTATTTCAGTAACGGATGACGTCGATGCAAAGTCTTATTTGTGGATTAAGTACCAACTACCAAACGAAGTATATATTATTTGTCCTTGTAGTAGCTGGGGTTCAAGAAGTGAAAACCGGTATACCGGATTGGACTCGATTCTAGATAAACATTAGCACGACCGGAAACAGTGAAGAGAACATGATACATTTTCGTAGCAAGCATGAATTTCAAGAGACCGCGCGCATGTCCTAGGTCATACGTGGCGATATCCTAATCTGATGGGCTAACATCCTGACGGAAAATATATTCACATCTATCAAAATCCAAATTATTTTGACACTATTGTCAAGATACGTATACTAAGATGAATATACTTCGGCGAAAAATGTTAGGTAGGCTTGAACAATTAGAAAAAAAAAATTTCATGGTGGAGAAGGTCATAGTAGCTGTTTAAAGTCTAGTCCTGATGTTCCCTGGGTTAAACGAATGACAACGTACTCCATCTGTGGATGCCAATTTATAAGTCAATTGTGCTTCGACCGCGATAACATAAAACGGTTTTTAACAAATTATGAAACGTGCTTTGAATTACTAGAAGTGTGTCAAATCTGTAGACAGAATGTTCCTACAAATTTGAGCTCCCGGAATTTTGTGCTGCAAATCGAGCTTGCGATCAGTTTATTCTAGAACACACACTATATCACTGGGGTTGTTGTATATGCCGGTATTCTGCGACATTTATGTCGAAAATTAAGAAACATATTTTTCAAACAAGGCAGTATCGATTCTTTGCAGGATGCATAACACATAATCAAAACTTTAGAATTCGGCAAAGGTTTTGTGTTGGTTGAATTGTGTGATATTTACGACAGGCACATATAGCATGCTAGAAAGGAATGAGAGGAAAACGGTTCTTATTCGGCTGCTGCATCAAGTTTAGTGAATGAACTGATCGTGTACAATTTCATATGTGTCTCTGTTTCACTAATGTTATATCTGTTATTCTGATCAAGAACTGAAAAATGCATATATAGGGTTATCCGTACACAAGATAATCTACCAAAAGATGTCAGTATTTAGAAGTTATACGACACAAAGGGTGGAAATTTGGGAATACGAATACAACTGACGCTAAAACTATACCCAGAATTTCGACGCATCGTCAAAGACAGCGACGTCCATGTCAGCTAGCCAGCTTATTTGGAGGATGTATCAATGCTATTAGTTTATTTAACAAAGCAGACTTATCTAAAGAAGAACAGATAAAGTAAATTTCCTTATCTTATTTGTACCGTAGGTCTCTGTTCCACACAAGCCACCCTAAACTTTTGACAGAACAAATCAACTCAAACATAATTGGCTTCATCGTTGCAAGAAAAAGGGATGTTTCCATTTTGTCGCACTTATCTCGAATCCTGTACTCAACACGACGCTGAACAACTAGTTTTAACAGGGCGTGAGCGAGTGTGGCATTATTGCACTATCGACGTGAATACCTATTTTAAAATGTATACGAAAGCTGATCCATCCTAGCACAGATCAGTACCACCGTTACGAATCGAGTCCTCATAAATTTTAGAGCATACGTCAACAAGTTTCTAAATTTGAAACAAAAGAGTCTATTTATCACTGTGTCACATTAAATATGAAAACCACAATCTCAGTTGATGATTCATAGCGAGAATCGAATTGGAATTCATCGTGTTCAACGAATACGATATATTGCTAACATCATGCACAGTTTTGTTTTAGATAAAATTACATCAATGCCCTGCGATGTCAAGCCAGAATAATCGTGGATCCAACCCGATATTTTCAACTGATCGATGATGAAGGAAATCATACGAGAAGATTTAATTATGACGAATGACAAAGAGGCATTCCAAGTTGTGGAAACCATACGGTTTGCTTATGTGATCATTGCTGATTAAGCCACAGACAGAAACCATTTAAAATTCGTACCCGGTTCTGGAACTTTTAAGCGACCGATATTTGTATTTACGTCGACTGACGTGGATCCTATTACTGGCATACTGAAGAGGAGCTATTAACATCGTCTACCGACAAACATTCCGATGATACCAGTCTGAGTTTTCCCAGAGATGGATCAGAACCTTAGAGACACAAGTAACGAGAATAGAAAGAACGATTTAACGCCAAATGTAAATTGAAAGGAATCACACAATGTATTGTGCTATTGATGTCGCGAACTTGTATGAACACAAACAGCTTATGAAGGCTGGCAAAGTCGATAGTAAATCGCTAGAGAAAGTGTATCAAAATGTATATGAGAAACAAGTCCAATTTCCCGATTACAACACTATACCGTACGGGTACCACTGTTCAGTATATAAAGGTAGAGGGGAATGAGACCGTTATTGCCAAAGACACCAAGAAAGAAATACATTTTCTGAACAGAATATAAACGAATGAGATGCTGTAATCTATGACAAGATCAATACTGAGTTTATCACCAGTCACATCATCCAAAGACAACCTAAACTGATTTTTTCGTAACAAAAGAAAGAATAAAAATAGAACTACTTCTATCGCTGCTGCTATTGCATAGGTATTCACCCTTATAACTGCAGAATGCTTTAGTTAGGGCTGCATCAACTGTCCTCAAAATCACTGGCGAAAAGATCAAATCCTCAAAATTGGAAAGTATATTATCTTCACTCTGTTCTTAACATGCTGACTGCCGGGCCAACCGGTTCAAAGAAACAATTCGTCGATCATTTGATCGAACATAGCACTTCTTGTTTGATCCGCCTCTACAGTGCATCGTAAGGTGTTATAAAGAAGTCTTACTTGTTACTCAAAGAACACATTTCATTTATAACTGGTATTCCTGGTGTGCGATCCCAATTAAACTTAATTTACCATCTTCGCTGATAAAGAAGATAAAGAAGAAATAAAATTTTGGTGATTTACACGAAAAAGACATTATCGTTTATTTACATTATGCAAATTTTGTGCAGTAAGCAAAGCACATTGCACCATCACCTTCATTTATATGGTGCTATTTAAAAGTCCCAGATTCATATTTCAAATACAAGTGTAGATAAAACAATTGGAGTCATCATGGTTTTATAATGCCTAAGACTATGCCAATCTTTTGCCACATCCTTGTGTACTGATCAACGTAAAACCTATAAACACAAATTATTTAAGACTGCGTACTCATTTATTTTATGATTGTAGTCACAGGGGTTGTCCAATGACTTTACACGTCGTCTTCGTCGTTTTCATCATCCGTGCAAAATGCTGTGAAAGCATATTCGCTCATTCCATCTGTGGCATTATTACACACAACCTCATTCCAAAATCACCATCCGGCTAGACTAATTCATACACTGTGTGCCTATCAATTACGAAAGGAATACCAAACTAAGTTTACATCGGTTCATGAAAAAAATAAGAACCTCTTTAGGAACAGTCATGAAGTCATCAATTCGCTCGTTTAGTAGGAGTCATACATAGAGAGGTCGGTGCCTTCTTGTAGGAATTCTGCACCACCTGACCAAATGGATGAACAAAAATTAATGTGATCCCTTACAAACCTCCATCGTTGGTACTAACAGCTCACACCCCACATGCAATCCAATCTTTATGTCACTTGTAAGACTCAAAACAATAGTTACAATATTTAATACACCAAACTGAAATAACGCAACGGTTCGGAGAATTATTGAAACGTCATCGACAATTCTCCAGAAAGGCTTAGGTAAAACAATTAAACCCACTATAAGTGCTCCAACAATTTGAAGCAATTTGACGACAACGAGGGACTCTGCCACTATCAAAAACGATAAAGAGATAGAGGCGTTTAAATTTTTCTTAACTGGTTAGCTAAAACACCCATGACGAAGACTTACAGGGACATTCATACCTACAATGACTCGACTGAAAATGAAAGCTTCGGTAAACACAAAAGATGGTTCTGACACTCTACAACTAAATTAAAATTTAAGAAGTGTGTGTATGAACAAATTTGCAGAAACATTTAGAAATAGAACCAATAACTTCAAGTTTGGAAATCATCTACCACTTTCATTATTCTTTGGAATCATTGGCTTTTTCAAGCAACAGTTAAAAGTGGAACTAAAGAAGTGATGCATTCATTTTTCACTACCGAAAATCTTGAAACCTGACCATATTGAATGTTTTCAAACATGAAAACCACGTAAAGAGAAAATAGTTTATATATCAGCACCCGCTAGAATAAAAACGACGTGCTATAATTTCCTGTGAAACCCTACGGTCAGTCTTACCATTACTGGCTAGATGTGCACCAGAACAAGTCACGGCCATTAAACGAAGTGGAATTGCTTGATCGATTGTTTGGGACTCCCCAAAAATCCGTGAAGTACCATTCATTAGATCACAGCTTCAGCAATCTTCACCATTCTCTTACTCTCATGTTGAGGTTGTATTTGTATCGGAAAAATTAAACGCACTTTTGAGAAAGGATATTTATCAAACTGGATTACATAATACTTTCCTGTGACGTCACAAATCCGATCACATGTATTTTCATCCAAAGAATGCGTAAAGTAGGGAAACATCGCAACAAGGAAGTGAAAGTACTACGGAAAAGTTATCCTTATAACTTCCATTTCTGGACTGCAGCTTTGCAACCAATTGAATATAGAAAAAGAATTCGTGAACGTTCAAATTCGTGTCAACCTCACCTGTATCATCACTAGACGAGTGGCAGGAATAAAACCAAAAGTGAGTAAGTGTAGTATGGAAAACGTAACCTGAAAAATAACATTTTGCTGTCAGATAGATCCACGTCTTGTATTGTGTGATCGGAGCTGCTATTGGGATTACAACAAAGCTGTAAGCGAGTGATGAATATTTTACTCAATAGTTGTATCAACATCAAACCATAAATTTGGGATATACCGACAGTACAAGACACAGCAGCAACTGCCAGTCCAGCAACAGCAAATATGACATCTATCTTTTAAACGTTTGGAAAGTATTCCCTTTCAAATCGGACAAGTGTGAGGATGAAAAACGATCGAACATTAAATCACTGGTCGTATTCGACTTAAAATGACAGTGGTGTGTGTGTGTGTGTGTGTGTGTGTGTGTGTGTGTGTGTGTGTGTGTGTTTTACACTAAGATATTATGTTATGCCCCGACAAATTTAACTCAATCCTTTCAAACTAGACCACGAAGTCTATTGGTAATTAGCTTTTGGTAAAATTGATTCATTCAACTAAAGTCTTTAATATCACAGAGTATCAAGCGTACTTCATCGATGAAATGCTTGACGCCCAAGTAGAATTACATATAGACAGGTATAATCCGGGGCTTAATGAGTATGGCATACAAATGTCTGAAGGAAGTAGTGCAATGCTCGTCAACTCCAATAAATGCAATATTAAGTTTCGCAATGGATTCGCAAGAGCCAAACAATATATCGACTACACCGCGTTCTATCATCGTCTAAGCACGGATTTTCTTGACAAAAAAACCTCTGTACAATATATTTTCTCCAAGTTTATATGTTATTCTGAATGGAAATAGGAATATAGTTTCTATGTTGAAAATTATGATTAACAACTAGTTTTACAAATAGTTATGATCCAACGACGAATGAACGAAGTATTCAACTTTATGTTTTCGTACCCCGATGTCGTCGTGGAAAACGTAGTGGGAAATACGGCTTCTCCGTTGGTGAGAGACATTCCATTTAATTTGAATTATTCGCTATTTGCTCAGTGCTAACAAAGAAGGAAACACTTAACACGTACATCGGAAATGTCTTCATCTGCATTTTATTTCTGCCAGTAATACGTAATTCAGTGTGAATATTGGCATCAAAAAGGAACTATCACATAACTATTTTTTTGCGAAAAGAAAGGCACCATAAAACTACACTTTCGCATACGAGTTTCATCGGGTGACTTGTGGCTCATATATTCCGTACTGAGAAATCGCTCGACAAAGAAGACATGGTATGGAAGGTTTGTTTAAGTCACATCTGTCTTCAAACAATTCGTTAACCAAAGACTGCATGCACTGACAAAGCACACACTTTAGTAAGGTAAACAGTTAGTCAAAACAAAATGCTTGTCAATCAACAGAATCAAAGCTTGTTACTGAATGCTTGGAAAAATATTCTGATCTTGACATAAAAAACATAACTCATTGGACTACAATAAACAAATGCGCACTACAACGCTATCGAAGCAATTATTTCATTATCCACGTAGTAACGAGGACAAGGCAAAAGAGGTTTATAAGGAGATTAAAACACCGTGGACGCGGTTAAATAGGTAAACACTCAAAACCATGAAAGATTTCCATGTTTTTAATTACTACGTCGTTCAAAGTAAAGGTGATGCACAGAGATTCTTGCGAAGATTCCAAGACTTAACTCGAGTTTTGCCTTGCTATTTACACCGAGTTTCAAATTCAACAGCAAACCGACCGGAAAAAGGTACCTGTACCTCAAAGTGAAAGACGTCGACATCGACAATCCAGACAAAACGGTAGATTGGCTCCGTCAACAATGTGATGCATTCTATGTTGAGTGAGATGGATTTTTACCCTAGCAACAAATTAGCCAGAAGCCCCATGGAACTTACTCTGTTCGAGCATACTTGAATAATGAACTCACGACGAAAAGAATTCACACTTATAAGAGTGTGCAGCATGGAATCCAACACATTCAACGTATTCAATGATCTTGATTAAGGATGACAGTGGTTATAGTGCATGATATAACGAGCGAAAAAAATAAAATCAGCTATGGCCGTAGCTTGCAATTGATGGTCATTTGTATCTGTGACAGTAAGACAAAAATTTATGATCTGTCTGAATGTTTGTCTGAGACTGAATTAACGTACCGACACCACTGTCTCCAAATCTGAAGGCCAACGATACTTCAAAGCCATCATCCAAGAAGCGAGACTGTACATGCAATATGTAGAAGCTTGACATAAAGTAATACATGACATCAGCCAGGATTTGACCAAAAGCATGACCGTTTGTTCCGAGTGAAATTCACAACCTTCATTACTTCAGCTGGTCTCCGATCTATGACTGAATATCATGAGTTCCATGGATAGTTATCTAAACATCTTTTCATCGGCCGCATCAGCAATGGAGTCCTCAATGGTCAGCTTACATTCATAACAATGTTCTCAGAGAGCGATTCTTTCAGCAGTCTGTTGAACAAAACAGGTAATAAACACTTTCTCTTGTTTCAATCATCGTGCCAATACTGTTTCTTCTTCTTTAAGTCTTTCTTTATCATCATTTTTCCAAACTTTAACTATGTTGATTGTTGTGGCTGCGATGTTTTGCTTTTTCCTGTTTCTGGCAAAGGTCTGTGTAGTTTTGACCCTTATTTGGCTTGGACCTTGTCCATTAATTGCATTGTAGACAAGGACATCCTAAGAGTATGGACAAATGTATCTTTTGGCAACATATATTTCGTTGATAGTCTGAGAATTAACGCGATGTTCCTCTTCCTCCATGTAGCTTCGCCCGAATCCTTACCATCCGTTATTTTTTCTTTGAGTATTAAAACGTTAATGAAGTTGTCAATTTAATGAATTCGAGGACTGGGAGGATGTGAAAATATTTGATAACACATTAGTTAAAACCAGATACGCTTGAATATTATTAATTTAGATTGTGTTGTTCACGTGAATTTAAAACAAGTATATATAGTGTAAGAAGATGTAGAAAACTTGAGAAACAGAAAAACATAGAAAGAGAAACTAGATCGGTATTACATATTTAATTTGAATTATGTGGGAGTCGTGCTAACTTTTAATTCTTTGTTGAAGAACAGTTACTTTTTAACCAATTTAGCTAGCTTACAAGTCCATTCACATCTAATCTACCTTATCTAGATAATTTCTTACTTACTTCTGATGGCTGGTCAGTATCCATTATGTTATACCGAGAAGGGAAAGTGGAGACCGGATCATCAACGGATGTGTGCTCTGTATTGCATTTCAAACTTCCTCAAATCAATTGGGCTCTCTAAGATTACCCGTTTTCTCTTGGAAATGTCCTTTTTGATAACCTGCGGTTTAGCTCTGCAAATACATATATAGGATTATGCGTATGTAGTTGAAGATATAGGCACGGTATCCACCACAAAATCAATGATTTATTATCCAACCGATAAATCTACCACAAGTCACGCAAACCGATTTCATACCGCTCTGTAGTTTTCAAAAAACTTTTAAGATAGCTTGAAATCATTAAACCTTAGTGACAAAATTAACAAAGAAATTATCATTTTATTTCAAAGCCAATCTTTCGTTTCAGTTTAGCCACATTAAATTACGATGTTAATTTTGAACTTCAGAGGGGAGACCTCTATTTGGTGGTTAATGTGTAGTCTCTGCGGTTTTTTTTTTAAAGATTCCTTTAAAGGTTTGTGCATTAGTTTTAAAACGTATTACCTCTCAGTGATAAACGACAGTGTGTGTCTCAGAGAGTATATAGCAACCTTGAAGAGCTATCGATTTCAATCAAGTAATCGATTCTACGTCAGATTCAAGGGTTACTGTATACAAATATGGATTTTTGTGGGAATGACATTTGCATTTGACTCCAATTGATTCCGATTTCGGGGTTTTTGTTTTGTTTTTGGTTTTTTTTCTGGGGGGGGGGCGGGGTTTGGGAGGGGAGCGGGGTCATTTGTAACGGCACTCTTAACATCTATATTGTGCAGAAAAAAATTGAAACAGAGTGCATTTCCAAGGACACACTAATGCCATCGAATCAGTCTGGCTTGGATGGGTATAGATGCCGCCAAATTTTGATTACGAATCCGACGCTCTAACAACCGATCAAACAATAAGATGCTGCATGCAATTTATCATCACTTTGCAAGGACCGCTCCAGATACCTAGTGGTTAGAGCGTCGGCCTCAGATGCGGGAGGTCATGGGTTCGATCTCCGGCTGAGTCATACCAAAGACTTTAGAAAATAGTACTAACAGATGCTTCGCTTGGTGCTCAGCATTGAAAGGTTAGTGTTAGGACTGGTCGGCCCGGTGTCAGGATAATGTGACTGGGTGGGACATCATGTCGCATGTCTGCGGCATAATAACACAGTGCTAGACAAATATAAACGGGTATATACGATATATATCTTCAAAAGAATCCTAAGTGATCTTGGTGTTTGTAAACTCAAGGCGTTGTGAGATAGTTACATGAATTGAGTTACACGAATACAAACCAATCTAAAGGTTACTTATTATTAGCCAATTGCCACCAGGTGTTATGAATACCGTATACTATATACATACGTATACTTTACTACGAATATATATATATATATATATATATATATATATATATATATATATATATATATAGAGAGAGAGAGAGAGAGAGAGAGAGAGAGAGAGAGAGAGAGAGAGAGAGAGAGAGAAAATAAAAAAATAACAAAAAAAGAAAAAGTATTTATTAAAATAAAGTCATTACCGTACTTATTCAACAGTCTTCACAGAGAGTTTCATCGTGAGAATTTTACACGAAAAAATTCAAATTTTACACCTCACCCTCATCAATGATAGTGACTCTCTCACTCAAGCAACACCGGAAGACCAATTAGAATGCCTCTTTACCTACACTATCGCAAATGAACCTGCTGGAGGTTTTAAAATGCATTTGTGGCAGACTTGTTACAGTTCTATTAATTTAATGATTGTACAGGTTTGCCATATCATAAATTAGCTATGTTAAATTTTGACAGGCACAGTTCATGCAGCCAAAGAAATGTCAGAATTGAACAGTGCCGAACATACATCTGCATAATAATGCAGAACCCAAGGTTTATCTTTAACCTATTCTAGCATTTGACAAACCATTTGGCAGAATAGTGGTGGACTGTGTCGGCCCCTAACCTAAGACCAATCGGGCAACCAATGATTGTTGAACAAAATGTTTGCCTACAAAACATTTCCAAAGGGAATTCCTTTGAGAAACATTAAAATTAAAACCATAGTAAAAAAAACAACTTTGTTAAAATATTCTTTACACGCGTTAGCTTTCCTAAATGTGTCAAGTGTGATCGAAGGTCAAATTTTATTTCTGAAATTTCCCAACAAATTCTGCATAAATTTGTCATCCAGCAGTTTAAATTTTCTGCCTGTCGCACTGAAAGTAAAGTGGCTTTGGAAAGATTTCATCAAGTTTGGAAAAATGGGATTAAGTAATATTGCTTTGATATAGGAAAAGATTGGGACGATGGTGTTTGTTTACTGTTATTTGCTGTTAGGGAATCAGTTCAAAAATCATTGGAATGAGTCCTTTTGAACTAAGTTTTAGAAATACTTATCTTTGAACTTATTAAAAGAGAAATTTCCTTCAAATGAAGAATTCAAGATTAATCTTCCTGACTATGTCTCTGATTTCAAATATAATATGTTCAGCACTTGTGAAGAACTAATCGTCACTTCACTCAGTCAAAAAATAAAATTAAGGTATGACATAAAAAAAGTAGAGAGCTGTTTTTAGCCTGTAGACAGAGGTCTAGTTCTCATGTTCATGCCAACAAAATCCTATTGGAGAAACGTTTTATGGTGTTTATACAATTGAAAAGTGTATGAATACCTTAATTTATTTCATTACCACTCCTGGGAGGGAGAAACAGAAAAAAACCTTTGACATATAAATATGTTTAAGTGGTGCTTTGGTAATGATAGTACAGATCATTATTCAGGAAATTTATTTTTTTTCTTGTCCCACAAAGGAATTAGAAATATTAAATAATTTGGACCGGAAACATCCCCATCTACAACCACAGGAAAAGAGCGAATTGAAACAGCTCATATGTGAATATGCGCACTTGTTCCCCGATGTTCTAACACGGACAATAAAATCTATCATGATGTTGAGATTGTAGATCCCACACCTGTTAAACAACATCGTTGCATGATGAATCCTCTCAAACACGAATATTTGAAGATATATAGTCATTGTTTACTGGAAAATGCTTTCACAAAAAGAGTAGTAAAAATATGGATTACTTTGATGGATACCTCTTGATTGATCAATATCAGGAGTAAACGTGGCGCATCCAAAGACTGAACAATATAATGCGTCATCTGAAGGAGTACTTTTCTGAGTAACATCATTCTTTATAGCTATTTTTACCACAGCACTTGTATCAGCAAAAGTAGTGTATCAATCGAGGATTCCATTTCTACTAAGAGCAACTTTCTGATCAAAACAAAGCTTATTAGTTACAAGTGGATTAACCACAACTTAATCTCTTGGTAGGCCATTGCCTATTAAAACAAAATGAATACCTTAAATGGGTAAAGAAGTTACTGTTCCGACTGTCATAAGTCTTGAAACTCAGTCTGTTGATAAATTAACACAATGGACAAGAATACTAATAAATCTGAACTCTAATCCTTGAATAAGAACACTTTAGCTAGAAGACTTCTCAGATATCAGATAAAAGTACCAGATAAGAATAAAGTCTGTGAAGCTCATCTGTCTAATAATTTAATAGATATATGCCAGGCAGAATAACCAATAAGTGAAATAGAACCGTTTGAAACGAATGATTCATTATTCTCCAAAACAGAATTACTTTCTGGCATTTACCACTTTGAAATAAGAGCTTTTGGAATAACTCTATCTTTATTATGTTGATTATATTTTCAACCTGTAACAGCTACATCGTACAAAGAAACTGTTGTAGGAAACGACAAAGAGTTTTGGTCAGCTTTATTAAAAATTTGATTTTTAAAAGTTGTGCTATATATGTACAATATTTAAGCAGCATTTTTCAATTTTACCTGTTGCTCATCAAGGTATTTCTTGAAATTAGTATATACGCAGTTCTTGAACTCTTCAACTAATGTCACGGTCATCGTCCTAGACTAATAGAAGGCATAAGACCTGATGTGAACGAAACGACTGATATAACTGATATATGAACTCAAACATTACCGAATAACTAGGAACATGTTCAAATGGATAGACAAATTCCCATCTGTTAGGAAGATGCAGGTCGGAAAAAGAAAAGCATATTCCAAACAATAACTACTTGATAATATCAAGCACAGTGACGTGTCATCAGCCAGACACATGATCGTGGACATGGTCAATGACCTTAAAGAGAACAACCTCTAAGACCTTGATATGACGCTATTTGCTGAATATAACGACATACAGAAAACTAGGAATCTCGCAAGCAAATCTGTAATTAGAACATTCCAAAAAGGACTAACAAGATAAGGAAATGGCCAGACAAATGGAAATTTAAACTAGTAAATAAACTCAAGGCATTTAAGAAACTATTCAGTTTTAAAGAGTAATATTAACCTTTGGTATTTACTGGAGACCCAAAATTAAATTATTTATGCATTAACCTCCACAACCATAAATATTTAGTGTTACGACCCCATGGTCACAAACTTAAGAAACATAAAAAAGCGAAACCAACAATATTTTTTCAAAACTTAACAAACAATTCAATTATCAAAGTTATAGCTGAAAAATGTGAGAGGAAGTTATTAAGAAGTGAATCCAGACTAGTTGTTATAAAGTCTAAGAAAGTCCTAAATTAATGAAAAGTTATAAGTTATAAATGTCAATACCGAAAATGTACTGACCGTCCAAAGAAATGACTTTATTAAGATGGCGTTACGCAGAATTTATTAGAATAATTTATAACAGTTCCAGAATAATATTATAGCTCAAATAATGAGCACGTTCGATTTCCACTGAACAGTCCAAACATATGTTTAACTCTCGAATAATATCGAAGTACAACATAAAATACGTCTGCAGACTTACAACATGAACACAATAAGTGTGAATGACTCCCAAAAATCGGAATTAATGTGAATGCTTAATTGTTTTCTTATATACATTGTACAGTACAACTGTACCTCGTAACAGACCCCACGTAAGCGAATACACTACTCATTTTGCTTCAAACCGGGACTGTTCAAGTGACCTGGCGCAACAAATGAGAAGTTACAAAATTAGTCTCGAAAAATTACACCATATGTGCCATTTTAAGTCTTATTATAATAATTAATATTGATAATTGTCAGCACATTCGTAAACATCTATTTATATATCCAATGTAATTTGTGTTCTTAACAGAGCCAGGTCACGTACACAATTTTATAACAAAATATATTATATACAGTTTACAATATGAATAAAAGTTACGAAAAATACATAAAATCATTTAACGGGAGTTACAAGAAAATAAAGATATGCATAACATTTAGATAGTACACAAGGAGCTGATCAAAAGTTGAAATCTACAAATAAGATGTATTCCAAATTTCTTACATTTTAAGATCAGCAGAAGGTCAAGCGAACCTGGGGAAAATTAATTAGATAACCAAATATAAAAAATAAACTAATAATTATAGCTTAACACAAGAGCAGTGAGGAGAAAAATATAATCAAATAAAAAACAGAAATAAATAAAATAGTTCAAGCAGTCAATAAAGCCATAACGTCGATAAAGAGGAATAAATTTTACGAACGCAAACCCCAGGATCGGGACTGGCAATGCATGGCCCGGTACGGTGAGAACTAGTACTTAAACAATATACATGCCCCCCACCCAAACCCCGAGTATCGATCTCGACTAGCTAGCAGGGAAAAGGGAGAAAGAGAATTTGTTGTTGTTGTTGTTGTTTGTTTTGTTGGGCTTAACGCCATTTTTCAGCACACGATAGGCTATTCATGGCGGCCAGTATTAATGGTGGAGGAAGAAACCGCGAAATCACCGGAAAGAACCACCGACCCACGAGAAGCTACTGGCAAACTTTCTCACATATGCACATTCGCTGAATCCTAGACTCGAACACACGCAGACAGAGGTGAGATGGCAATGATCCGTAACGGACAGTTCTTTAGACCACTCGGCCACTCGAGGCTCCGGAGAAAGAGAAAAATGACACAATAAAATACCGAGGCCTAACTTAATGACAAGGCTTTTAAATAATATCAGGGCAACGAACATGGAAAATGAAACAAATAATTTAAAAATTAATTAGGAATTTGAAGATAAATAAACAAATGAGCAATCAGGTGAGGACAACACAGGAGGCAAGAATGCAGGCAAAAGGGCAAATAAGCATGACAAAGAACAGAAATAACAAAGATAAACAAGGAAGAAGCCGAAGACTGGAAACCACCACGGCAGAGCACAAAGAAGACAATGAGAAGAACAAAAAATCACCTCTGAAAAGAGGCGAGAAGACAGCAAAAAACGAAGACAGAATGAACATCCGGAGCGCTCATACCAAGAAAGAGGAAGTGTCTATAGCACTACGTAAAGACTATATAGGAAAGAAATTTACCATCACCATCACCAACCCAAATAAAACAAAACCAATGCGCACACACTCCAAAAAAGGAACCCCCTCAAACAATATGCGAAATATACACACAACACAACACTGCGTGACACCCAAGAAAAAACACTCATGTAGAGTTCACACTAAGCATAGCACGCATGCACCCAAGAAAGAACATACACACTTACACAAAGCGTAGTACATACATGCAAATTATAGTAATACAAACCAGGCAACCCATACACACACCTAACCCCAAACACACACACAAATATATCACTTCTAACAAACACCAGAAACGTCACATTAAGCTTTCTTTTTGACCCAAGAAAGCAATCTTCTGACCCTAGAAAGAAAAATTGGATTTATATTCTGCTTGTGACATGAACTAAAAGGTGAAGTGAATATCAAATTAGTATCACAAAAATCACAATCCCACCGATAGCCAACCTCATTCGCACCTTTTTAGGAAACAATGTGTAGGCCTAGTACATACAAGAAACAAACTAACTTATAGGAAAATGAACAACACTGGTTTATTTAAATTGGGAATGTACCTACTACATTTTATGGCGTTAGGAAAAAGAATGCCCAAACAAACTGACAACTGAGCATAGATTTTACATAACGTAACAGTATAACAGCTCATAGGCTCAAAGAGGCATTCAGAAGGATGGATAGAGGCAGACAAGGTGGTAGAATCCGTGGAGCTCCTTTTATACCTGATGCTGGCCGGATGTCGATGTTCTTGGTGCCATTTCCTCCCGTGGCTTGCTAGGGAGGCTTTGGATACAACAATGAATTAATTAATGCTCAAATGCACATATCCTAAATGGTCTTAAATGTCTTCGGACCATCAACGACGATAATCCAAATCATCAGCGAACCAACTCTGTTCTCACTTGTCAAGACAACTCAAGCAAGATATGACCTGTCATAGAATCGTCAAGCATTTTTATGCCACTCATATCTCTATAAAAATATATGCTAATGTTATTTGCCAAACGATATTGTGTTTTATGTATATATTGTGCATGCATGTGTGTTTATATATATTTATGTTACTGACGATAACTTAAGACCCCATTTTACCCCGTATCTTGTGATATTGCGTATTTGTGTGCAAGAGTGTAAGAGTATAGTGCTACGATTCTATGCTTTTAAAATAAGTAACAGAAAAGAGTGAAGACAACAAGCTTTGTAAAATTAAACAAATAATTTATTTCCCTAGAATATAAATGGAACCATTAGGTAAAAAAAGAAATTACGGTTTTACGAATTAAATCAAAATATAATTCTAGAATTAAAAATAGAAGTTCTAGTAATAAAAAGTCCTGAGTGAAACTGAGTTTGAGTCCCGATGAAATCCAAAATGGAAGGCGATAGCGTCTGTTGTGGTCAGCAAAGTGCTGTTATGTCAACAGTCCTTTGCTTAATCACATAAAATATTATTCCAATTTTTGAAACAGTATAACTTTCTATAAACGTCTTTATCCAAGAAATTTGTCAGAGCACTTATTTATTTCAAGAGAAAGGAATCACTTGAATTCAATAATTTGACGGAAATAAGATTCAACTCAAACTGGTCACAAAATAATAACAACGAGTCAATTTTTGGAGCCCAACTAACAAACTTCTATTAAAAACAACAGTTATACGCTAATTAAAACGCAAATTAAAGATCTTGGGATGAGGGTCAAAAGTTAATTCTTCTAGAAAAAAAATAGAAGTTTGTAACAATTGATACATGCTACTCGTCAAGTAATCCAAGTATGACTTTGATTTAATTATTCCTAATCTGAGAAAGAAAAAAAAAAACTAATAAAAAGTTGTTTACCAAAACAGTCACTGAATCTGAAACGAGGTCAGTAACTAGATACAGTGTGTCTGTTACTAGTTATGTCAATAAAATAAGAAATAAAAAATGTCAATTAGGTCAAACAAAACTGAAATAAATTTTACATCACAATAGCTTGTAATGAACTTTTTAAAAATTAAAACTAACAAGCAAACAATTCGATTAAATATACATAACAATAATAATGTGTAGATAAACACTACCTTACTCCTTGTGTGTGATAGCAGTTTTGTATCTTGTCAGAAAGTAGCTGCTATCAACACCTCCTACCCTTTCTGTTGCATGGTAGGAGCTGTGTTTAAAAGTAATCAAAAAGGATGGTGATGGATTTTGCATAGGTAACAGCTGATGCTCCAAAGTTGTTTTTTAATCATGAAAATGGCTGACGAAGCTCAACCAATCATACTCCAAGAATAGTTCACATTTTGGGTTAGTGAAACACTTACGTTAACTGCTTCACCTATGTGAATATCAGTATAGAGTATCATTTCTTCAATTACTGATACACTCCGTTTTGTTTTCAAAACTTAAAGAAGTTCCATTTTGTTACTTTCATGCACTTTTAAGTTAGTGATTTTGCGTTCTTCGAAATATATAGAACGATCTTATCAGTGACTCGTCATTCCTTACACACGACAAATTATCTTACCCACAATGAACGATCTCCACAGTAACACAGCAGAATGGATTCAAGAACGTTTGGTAAATGTTAAAAAAAAAACTCGTCATATTAAATTAGTTCCTATAAAATCATACTAGGTCAAGGTCTTCCGTGCTTCCGGTTTTTCTACACGGGGTGTTTCAGGAAACATGTCCGAGCTAAAATTTACTTTGTTTCAGCGTCAAAATTGAGCTTGTCCCAAAAAGGATATGGTCAAGTTAGCTGCTGTACTTTCCACACGGAATCATGAACTCAGAGGGAATATTCTATTATTTGAGCTGATATTTATCTCCATTTATGGTGACCTATGTTGTTCTTTTCCCATTATCGTGCTATAATAACGGGACAAAGGGCAGTACGGTTTCTATACACTTTAAATGACCACTAAACATTGCGCATCCATTCCTTGTCCTTTCAGCCAAACTCCAGTCCAGCAAAATTTTGGAAGCAAGCACATATGATATATTTCTTATGAACATAGTTTCACATGCGATGTCAATAGCTTGTGAAGTATTCTGACTGGCCTTTTTGCGACTTACAATACTTACTTTTCAAATTGCATTAATATCTTTCAATAAATTCAACTTTTTCAACCATATCACTCTTGTTTAAGCTCTGACACTCAAAATTAGCATGAATATTAGATTTCCTCTGTATGCTGCTTCTGCTTGGGGGTTGGGTGGAGTTGAATATCCATGTTAGCCATAATAAGTTGTGTTTTTATTTTACAAATAGTTACTTCCCTAAGGCCAACTGCAAGTCTAATATTTGGTATGGCATATCTATATGTTTTAACTCCTCTGTTGATGTCCACAGCCAGTAAAGATTAGAACAGACTGTTGATGAAGTCCTTAGTGCGAGGATGAACGCTTCATGTTAGTTGTCCATATTTATTGCGTATCTGATTTAAAAGTGTAAGCATCATCAATATGAGGAATGGTACACAGTTAAGTTTGCACCAAAAATTAGGTGTGGTAGTCTTTGATTCTGGCTTGTTCGTCTTTCTTCCATATACAGCTTACATTCAGAAACCTTTACACTTTGGCTTGGATGCGCAATCAGAGGCTGTGTTGCTACAAAGGCTCCAAAAGCACAGAACTTTACTAGGAAAATCTCAGCTTCACTCATGTCAACAGTCCTGAGCTGTGATGAAACTGAGGCAGCGCACTGCAGAGAGTAATGTCATTATTCCAAGAAGAATTATCTCCCTGGAATTGTTCTTGCGGTCGCCTTTCATGGCTGTCTTCAACAACTACACGTGTGCATTATTTGGCATTCTGCAGAACGATGTATAACATGTATATGAGTAATCACTTGTGTCAACTTTACTATGTACAATCTATCAGTTTCTGAGTTGTAATGTATATTACAATTAAAAAAATTGATTTAAAATTTCTTTTGTATTAACTTAAAATAAACATTCTTTTTTTTCAAAAGAACTACAGAATCAGTTTCTGCTAAAGATCATTCCAAATTTCAAAATTAAACTGTACTGCAAGAAAAAGTTCCAATAAATTAAAAAGTTGTTACAATTTGAACTTCTCACTTGTAGTCACATCAGATCTCAAAATTGCACCTTGCTGAACAGCAATATTGCATCATTTCAAATATCTACAATTTGTTTAGCAGTGTATGAAATTTGTTGCATCATTTCAGAAGTCTACAATTTGTTTAGTAGTGTATGAAACTTGATAATATTTACTGAATAAGTTAAAAATATATTTTTCTTGAGGAAATGCCAGTCTGACTAAGATTTGCTTCTAAAAGTCTTTACTGGCATGCTTCAATCCACAAATACCACCACGAACTCTTTTGAGTTTGGCCAAAATCAAGATAATCAGAAGAAATAGTACTATGTTTGCAAGGTTTGTTTGCCAGTTACTTATGTCGAAAAGTTTTTATGGTAACAATTATGAAATGGTAGACCTTAAACATTATTGCATTGTATAGAATGTTACATTTGCTAGTCATTCAGAGAAAACAGTTGGATGCAGCAGAAAAGGTGAACAGGCCATTTTGCGTGAGACCTTATTAATGAAAAATAGAGCTTCCTGCGAAGATGAAATCTCAAGGTCAATAACGCAAAACCAAAACCTCTAACCCTGACTTTGTCAGGGGAGACTATTAGGTTAGCTCATTCTGTTACTTTATCGATAGTGTTTATATTTCATTTTTATTCGTATCTGTTAACATGCTGGTCAATCACTGTTGGTCGTTCACCCTCCCTGCTGCTGTAATTAAATCATTATTATGTCAATAATGGAATCTCATGCAGCTAGATTAGCTTGAGAGCGACTGGAGGCAATTAAGAAATATCTACCCATCCGTAATTCTGTCAAGCAACACAAGTTCGTCAGGAGTCTCATGTGGAATTTGCAGAAGGTGCAGAACAGTTATTTAAAAAAAATTATAAAGACTACCAAAGGTCTTCTTCCCGCGTTAGAGCAAACCGCTAAAGCAACTGGGAAAATAGATAGCAGAAAGAATTTTAAAATAAAACTAAAAAACAATTCTAAGTGAACTTCCAACTGAAATAGCTGCGGCTCTGCCTCAATTACAAGAAGTACAACAAGTACTTGAGAGGGTTTATAAAGTTCGTGAGGAGGGCAATGACGTAAGAGATCTTGTTATGTCAAAATCAAAAACAACACCAGCTCATTCACATAAGAAAGCCTATAGATGTTGCTGCAGAAGGATATTTATATCGTGATGAATTATTAGATCCAAACACCTCTAGTGTTTTCTTTTATAAAAAAAAAACTTGGTTCCTATTGTATTTCGAAAGTCTGAAAATATATTTAGAATCACTGGTGAATATAAGAATAAATATTCAGAATTTGAGAGGTGAGTCGAAGAGGCTGAAAAAAAAAAGACTGCTCTTACCCGGATATATATATATATATATATATATATATATATATATATATATATATATATATATATATATATATATATATATATCATTACCAGAAAAATCGCTACTAAGACAACCTCGTATTGAAAACGAAGAAGCAACTAGAAGTGTATTGTCTTATTATTCAATGTCCCAATAACATTCTTGCCGATGTTAAAAGAATATAAATTCTGATTGGAGGAAAACGAGCCATCAATAATTCCCCAGAAATCATGAATGAAGCAGCCGATATTTATCAGCGATTGTTTATCACTATCACGGATATTAATGTTTATCGATCCCTCATCGATGAAATCGCCGATGATTATCATAGTGATTAAGTCACTGATTAAACAGTTATATATAATTTCTATAATAAGATGATCAAACATAAGCTTAACGTGAACCTGTAATGATCAGGGTGATAAATTCGAGATCAATCAACGCTGATGGACTACGCGATGTTGTTCAGGGTTTATTTAGAAGGATGTCCCGAAAAGGGATACCGATTGCAAAGCAGCTGGGAATGAAAGCTATTGATATTGTTCGTGCAAAAGGTATTGGTGCTGTTGGTGATGTTGCCAGTAAAGCATTTTCAGCAATTAAGGATAGACTAGCACAATTAATACGTCGAAAACCTCCAGTAAAATTACCCAGCACTGAAGTGATGCCTGCAAATGTTAGTAAAATAATAAATTAGGTTGCGAATCAAAAATTAGTGTAGTTAGCTGGTGAAAGAGAAAAAACATACTGCTAGTCTGATAGCAGGAAATTGTCTTCGTGTTAGACGATAGCAATTATAATAAAGATGTTCAAATGCATATCTGATCCCGCATTTGACATGGACGCACCAGTTCTCAAAGATGAATCGGTGTGTGATTATCAGTATTATTCTTATGACACACGTGTACCTGACGAGCATGGAAGAATTTAACTAAAAGTTCAGGATGCAATCACATACTTCTTATTTGCTTGGACATTGATCAAAGTAGAAGGTAGACTTTTAAAATTAGATAATACAGATTACGGAATTGGCCACCGAGTTTGTCTTGTGAATAATGGTAATATGGCGTCATTCAAAAGTTCTGCATACCTTAATTAATGGACGAGAAATAAAGATTTGTCATAACGACATTTACGTTGCCACAAAGATATTTGGTCTTGCAAGATACAGTGATGATTATCCAAGATCAGCTGGTCCATCAATGATGTTTGCCAAAGACACAACTGATCATCCAGAAAACAGAAATGTAACAAATACTAAATGCAGCTGGAGATACACACTTATATCATTGAATAAAAATTTCAACCTGGGATTTGCATCACGTCGAGCACTGCTGAGTGACGATGAAAGATTTTCATGTGCGATTCAAGTGTCACACATCTTTGGAATTTGTAGAAATGTTAGAAGTGTTTTTGGGAGCCAAACACACAATTGTACTTGTATGAAAAATACCTATCATTATGCAATATGGCAAACTGAAGGAGCTAAAACATGTGCAACTGCGATACTTCATGGAAGAGTAATACTAACCAAACTTTCTTTGTGGATGTCAACAATGACACCACCGTTAACCGAAGAACAACGCCTTCTTTCTTTTACTGATCAAGGTGGTAAATCTACACTATCATGGTTGACTATGACCACAGATAGTATGCAGAATAACATTAATGGTTTATTCACATGGAACACCTGCTTGAATGGCATTAAAAATGCAACAGGTAAACGAATAAAAAGGAAAGAGTCTAAGACTTCGTGGAACTCGGCCTAATGTTCCGGGAAACGAATTAAGAATTCCAGAGACTTGATGATTTCCTGCTGTCCAATTTTGATTTACTCGATGCTGCTAAGCAACTAAATATAAATAAATTAAAGATATGTTTTATGTGTGATCAATTATCTTACAAAACCAAACTTGATTGAGACTGGTATCACCAATATTGATAAAATTTCTGCCTCTCGTACTCACTGGGTTGCATACGCGATTGATCCATGTGGAATTATTTATTTCGATTCGCATGGGTTGGCACCACCAAAAGAATTTTTAAAATATATCGACAAACTTCCAAATATTCAAATCTGGTATTCCAAACTACCAGTACAAAAATTAATCGACCTACCAATATGTGGCCGTGCAGCACTGACAGTACCTGATGCTGTATCAAGACCAAAAAATACCCCATAAAGCTGTACACGAATATACGAGTTCTGTTTAAAATAATCTTTAAATCCAATATGATAGACTCGATGATATTATCACTGGAATTCCTAATATCGTTCACAAAAGCACTCTGATAAGGATTCCTCACGGACGATCTAACAATATTGTATACACAGTATCATCAGAATCATCAACATGAACACAGCAAAGTAACACTACCAAACTTATCACGGAAGTCACTGGTACGGTATGTCCGTATTTAGTTCTGTAAAATTCAGAATTTTTACTGCATTTCCATGGCGTCATTCAACCGATATTTTTCTGGGACTGTGTCTATTGTGTTAAATAAAGATAGCGAAGAAACATTTATACTAGATCCAACTGATAAAAATATTAACCGCAGCGTTCTTGCTGGTGGTGTCCAGAATTTATCGCCGAAACACCTCAATTTTAAGTACTTGATATAGTATAATTACAAACGTTCAAAATTACAGATACAGCCAAGTATGTGCGTGGCAAACTAAACTAAAAATATTATTGAAGATTATACAATAAAAGTGTAAAAATATCAAAAGGCACGTTGTTGTCGTTGATATAATTGTCTATTCAGTTTATTTGCTCATTGCTGTAATATTATCAACAATAACAATGACTGCGCCTGTAGTTGAAACGATTATCGTTTCATCCGAAACAACTATAGCGGGTATTTTTTAAATTAATGCAAAGAAGACAGATAAATGCACGAAAAACAAAATTACTCGAATATATGGTAAAATTACAAACAGCAACAACAGCATATTTCAAACCATCATCGCTGATCTCGTCGTCGTTCAACGATGGCAGAATATCCGTTAAAGAATTCGGTGCGATGATAAAAATCTACAATGAAGTATTTGACGAACGTATTGAAGAAATCAGGGATTTATAATAATAATAATAATAATAATAATAATAATAATAATAATAATAATAATAATAATAATAATAATAATAATAATAATAATAATGACAGCACGGGAATTATTACAGCAAATCATGACTAATACTGTTCCGGTAAGAACTACAATGATATAAGCGAGTTCAGCTAATTCTGAATTCAGCATTAATTTTCCAACTGCTATGCCAGCAAAAGAAATTGAATTAGCGCAATTACCATTTTATTATTGTTGGCCAAATATTAGATCAAAATCATCCGTTGAACTACAACCAAATGATTCAACAAACCTGATGGAACTCCAAACTGGCAAGTTGTCAGTTTTCCAACGGGCAGTTATCAAATAGAACAAATCAACATAGAATTAAATCCATCACAGGAAAAGAATAAAAAACAGCTATCACTGTTCATGAGCCAACACTGTCATCGGCCATTGAAATATTATCACCGGATTATGCTGTGGATTTTTATCGATCTTACATAAGATCATGTAGTATAGCCTGATGTTTCTGATGTTTTGCCTGTGTATGTTGGACCACAAGAACTAAAACAATCCGATTGTACCACGAATGAAATAGCATAAAAACTCCTGATTACGAAAATTTTTATTCATGGAAACGTATACTTAAAAACACCGAAGATGGTTCAAAAATTCCCGATCCAGAAAAACCGATATTTCATTTTAAATCCACAACTGCGGCTATAGATTATTATTTCGACGAAATATTATTTAAGGAAATATTGAATGAATTTAAAACTGAATACGATAAAACCTCTGATGATTTAAAAATATATTCTTCTCCTTTCTACATCAATATGACGATGATATAAAAAAACAAATAATTGAGACAATACGGTATGACACGATGATATTAGATCCATCTATAGATAATCCAACTTTTCTTATCAGAAATAACAAATTCAGATAAAATATTCGACAAGAATATTTTTATCGTTATGCGACAACAGAAAAAGATTTACCCACATTTGTAATTTTAAAATTTAAAACTGCTGAGAAAAACAGACAGATCAAAGAAGTTGTAACGAAGTACGTTCCGATGATTCATGAATCATGGAGAAAAATTTCACCACCACCAAGTATTCTCAAACACAACAACGGTGTAGGCCGTCATCTATCACCTGGTATTGTAAATATTACACCAATGTTTTCTACAAGGTTTTAATAAAATCATAATTTTTATTTTAGAGTCCACTATTTTTTTTAAATATTTGACCGAAATAGACAACAATGTGCTTTACTATAATTATGTAATTTTCGCAGTTGTTACTTTGGCCAAGAAAGAAGAGGTGTTTCTTTCAAAATTATTACTGTTAGTATGAGAACAAACATAAACTCGTTTTTATTATTGCAATCAGGCCTGACAGCGCATTGAGACTGGCCAACTGACAATGTTATCGGCTGGAACCCTCTTCATATACTAGTCCCGAGAGTTTTGTCGATATTTAACCTCATATATAATTCGAATTTATACTATAATGGCAGTTAATTCAAAGTGTATGTACGAGTGTCTTTTGGATAGTGTTAAGTAGATTTTCCATCATACAATATAACCTCAAGGACATTGATGCAAGTACAATCAAAGTATGTGCATGATTCAACTGCATGTTTATGTCTCTGGTATTATTTTTGTTTGTCTGCGAAGAAATAACTCAAAATAGATGTTAGTTACCAAATCATTAATACCTGTACAGTTCAAATCTGTTTAACTTCTCTCAACTTCAAAAGCAAAGTAATCCTTCAATCTTGATGTAATGGTACAGATAGTGCATTTTTTATTTTTTTTTTTTTGTTGGGGATGGAGTGACCAATTCCCCACGAAACATATCGCCATACGCAAAGTAGGATTTTTTTTTAAAAAAAGAAAGAGGTCTTGTAAGAAAACTAATTTTAAAAATTAGTCTACATTATTAGCTGGTATATTTCCACTCCATCACAGTTCACAATGCGTTCCCATCCAAAAACAACTTTTCTACCGGACTGTGCTCCTCTAGGTGACAACGCATGACTGAGTTATTTGGATTAGATTACAAGACAGTTATCCGTAACACGTCTAAAGTCATTGACCAAAGCATGTACGTATTGATCAATCAGACTATGACTCAACCGACCATATTTCTCCAGAGGTGAACAGGTGACTGACCGTATGCACTGTGAACGTGTTGTTTACCACAGACTTAGCTACATCAATCATGGCTCTTAACGCCGTTAGGAGGTCGTGGTAACAAAACTTTAAACGTACGTACTTTCACCAAGAATGGAAATTTACCTCATCATACGTGACAGTCTCAATTGTGTCCGGTTTTAATTAGTTGCGTGGTCTTGTAAATTATGTTGGACATTCGTAACACTACTCATCGGTGGTAAAGTTATGTTACTGGTGCCGCAGTACAGTACAAAATACTACAGCATCTTAAGTCCAAAGTAAATATATCACAACAGAAAATAACTAAGCTGATTTTACTCTGGTCAAACACCTGTCCCAAAGGCAACAAAGAAGCAAAATATGTGGGAGGGACGTGAAACAAAAGTTTAGCACGCAGACAATATACCGTCAAATCGGTGGCTTGTCATTTGTGTCGCATAATTAGAGGCAAGTGGTTTCGTTTCCTATTAACGCAACTTAGTTATGTTAATACAAGTACTTCGTGTAGAATTAAGACATGTTTTCGTGTCCAGTCGAACCTGTCCATGCTGCAGGAAATTCTGGTTGGTTTTCTTTTTCGTTTTTTATTACGCCTACCTCCGTAACCACCTATTTCTCATTAGTACTGTATTGTTGGCCCTTGATTTAACAGAACACATGTTGTCAACATATGTTACTAATTCTGAAAAAGGATGCGCGTGGTATTGATGTTAGTGACTGAAGAAATCACGTAATCATCACGTGAGTGGAAATGTTTAGATTAATCTACATACGGAAGCCAATACGTACCAAATGCATTGCTAAATACACTTCTGTCGGATATTAAACTTCCATATATTGAAAATTCAGTGTACATGTGTGAATATTCGACATTGCAATCTTTTAATTCAACTTCATATGACGAACTTTCAATTTACTATATTGCAAATTTACTTTCAGTTATTGAAAATCAAATTAAATAATTAAAAACGCAAAATGAAATTTAAATAATAACATTCGGTTATACCTCAGTTAACTTTTGTATTAAATTAAAATTTATCAACATATCCAAGTTTCCAAGTTCAAATTTTCAATATATCAAGTTGAATAATCGACACCTTTACTTGAAATTCCAAATGTAGAAAAAGGTTTGCCATAGTTGTTGTTCCTATAGATTGAAATTTACTTGAATATTTTGCGCCTAATGGACTAGGTATGTGGGCTGGTGATTAGGTGTTTAAAAACCCTTTGTTTCGTGCTAGCGACATCGACGAAGAAATGTACCTGCTTTCTTCGGTATTTTTTGTCATTCATAATGGGGAATGCTATTTTTTTTGTTTATAGAAGTAATATATATTTCTCATATTCCGGGGAAAAAATGGTACTTTAAATTAAACATTATTTTAATTTAAATGAAATATTATACCAAGTCGCTATATCATTTCGGTTGTTAAAATATGTCATTATTTTACATTATTGCTGGATATTTGTTAAATGTTATTTACAATACAGTAATACCATACCATACAATATAATTCAGTATGCAGTACAATACAACAAATAATAAAATAGAACAATACAACACATAATAAAATACATGGCACAATACAAACAGTCGGCCACGCAGGAGTTTCGTTGGACCAGGCACTTTACCCCGATTGCCTCAGCAGAAAGTAACCTACTTGTGTTGTTTTGCAGTAAAATAACAACCACAACTGAATTGAGCCGGATTTTCATTCAGAATGCTGGGGTGTCGTTGAAAGGAATAAACGCCACCTATATTGTGTTCACAACATCAATGAACCGCCTATATGTATACATCGAGTGTATTAATTCTGATTTGAATAGGAATATTATTATGTATATTGAAATAATAAATATCTAAGCATATATATATATATATATATATATATATATATATATATATATATATATATATATATATATATATATATATATATATATATATATATATATATAAGCTTTCTCACATATCCACATTCGCTGAATCTTAGATTCGAACCCACGCAGACGGAGGTGAGATGGCAGTGATTTGTAACGGACAACGCTTTAGACCACTCGGCCACACGGTATCCCACAAAGGAAAAAAGAGCATTATGAATAATGGAATGATGTTAATTCTTTTGGGAAGTACAGTCGTAGCCAAAATTATGTGCCATATTTTAACTGAAACCATACAGAGTTTGGGCATTTTGTAGTTTTGTGTTAGTAAAAAATATTACTGTCAATATTTTCTTTAACTCACCAAGTTACAATTGCCACTTCCTTCTTGACGTTGGTGTCTTATTGTTTCCAATCAATTTTTCATATACACCTCTATATTCTTTGATATTTGTGCTTATCGTATAAACAACAGTATTTTTGTTTCCAGAAGGCTGTTGTAAATTGGAGCCATAATTGATTCTGAATTTCCTTTTGTATGTCCTTATGTTTTGTTTACTATACTCAAAGGAGTAAGCGTTGAAAATCTATCAAATTAACGTAAATGAAAACTTAGTTTTCAAATTATCGAAATCTATAAGGAAACAGCCACATTGACAATTTAATACCTTCTTAAACATTTGTTTATACTATACAATTTTTCCATCAATTGTAATAAAAGGATCTATTTTTATATGTGTTTCTACGACTTATTCGGTGTGACAATTTTGAATGATCTAGTTAGTTCTAAAAGTTGCTCAAAAGCCTGCATCCAGAATGGATTGAGATCCTTTTTGAATGAGATAATAAAATCTATCACAAATTTAAAAGGATATTATCAATATCTGACACTGAAAATTTTAACAGAATTTTTCATTTAGATTGTTCAGAAAACATCGTTTTAAGCTATGTAAGTTTCAAAATCATTCACAAAATTAAATATATTAATTATAATTGATCCTCCAACGTGATAATCCTACACACACTATTTCATTTAATAATGTCCTTTAACCGATGCCATATAGAGCATGTGAAAGAATGTATTTAGTTCAATAAGGACCTGTATATATGGATTTGGTAAATGATGATTAATTCTTGAGATTTCTAACCCTTTTTTCACTACTATCTTTCCAATGGTGTTCTTAACCTTTTTTCTACTGAAATAATTGCTTTTAATTTCTTGAAATTCCAATGGACAATTAAGAGTTGTAATTGTTTCCAAATTAGTTCAAAACCTAACACCTAAAACAATTCAGGACAATATTTTATATCACTATCAGTTCCACTTCCTATCCCAAGTACCACTGGTTTTTTTTCTTCAAACTTTATTCAAAGGACAGAAAAGTTGGAATACTGCTATAAAAGATGTAAAGCAGAAATCAAATATTTATCTGACCCATCAAAAGTAAGTGACCTATCATCAACATATTGAGAAAGAACGCATGTTATGTCACCAATATATTTTCCCATAATGTGCTTATTTGTTTTTCTTAGTATATAAGCTAGAATCTCAGCACATAGGATAAAAATGATATGGAGAGAGAGAGGATACCCTTGTCTACATCCTCTTTCAACCAACAAACTGAAGACGCAATCATTAATCTAACTAACCAGAAGATCTCATTTTCAGATAAAAATGATTTTTCCAATTTCTTATCGACTCTTCAAATTTGAATAATTTTATAACTTTACTTGTACATGGCAATGCGACTGAGTCAAATGCCTTTTCAAAAAGTCGATCAAAAGCATTATTCAACGTATATTGTGCCTTTTGGTGTAACACATTAGGTCATATCAATTTCCAATATTCTCTCCAGTGTATCGTCTTTATAGAAACCGCTTCCAATTTCGGTATGTCCTCATCATAATTAGAAACAATATGTGATAATAATAATAATAATGATAATAATAATAATAATAATAATAATAATAATAATAATAATAATAATAATAATAATAATAATAATAATAATAATAATAATAATGAAAAATAAATAAATAAATAAATAAATAAATAAATAAATAAATAAATAAAGCAGAAGGGAAAAAAACATAATTTGAATGTTGTTTTTGCAGTAATTATTGGACATAAGGTGTCATATTGTTTCAGAACACACGGTGCTAATTATATGCAAATGAACATCAGACTGGAAAAGGCTAGCAAGCACAGCATCTTATTCTTCCCTTGTAATCAGTTTAATGCAATACATTAGTTATCACACCGTAACCAAATGAAGACATCAGACATGTCAAGTAAAGACGCCAATTACTTCAATCTAAACTGAGATTCAAAGTATTCATCATTGTAGCATCTTAGTTCTAAATTTTGTAATGAAGATTCCTCGAACAAATGCATATCACAGGGACATGGGATTTTATCAGAATCATTCGCAACGTGGATGTCAACTATTAGTCATACCCAACACGTGTTTAATATCTCAAAGTGTTCCAGTGTTACATTCGTATGTTTACAGATTTCACCTTTACCTCAAAATAAGAATGATAATAGATTTTATTCATAAAGAATACAATTGACTAAAACCAACTTACTTAGATCTACTTTAGTTTGAAAATTGCACCACATCCTTAATGGGGGCAATTAATGAAACAAAACTTGCGAACTATAAACGATGATAATATAATTATTTATCAGTTTTTGTAAACGTTGATGATATTATGAGAAAAGAAATTCGTTGATAAGTACGGGGCTGGCGTCTGTTCTGAAATATTAATTCGTGTCTGGCACAACAAATGTTAAAAGACTAGTCACTAATTATTTCAATTGCCATAACTATCATTGCCATGCTAATATACCCTAGAACATTGCTGAAATCACACAAACGTAATGCCCAACACAATACATATGCTATCTAAATTATTGCATTAAAGTAATTAAATAGTAAACACTCTTGCTGAAACCTTTACAAAACAAAGAAATAAATAGTTTAAACATGTACCAAACTACTGAAACCTTAGTATTCAAACACAACTACGAACTACAGCCAAAACCAAAAACCTTATGTTGCTTGACTTACTACTGGGCACTTTCCTTGCTAGTGACAACACGCCATAGTAATGAACTCTTATTACTGAGATAAATGGAACTAATTAGATGTTACGTATGTGGTACCAAATATTAAAACAGAAAGTAACTTCAGATTCTTTTAATAAAATAATTGTTGTAGCAACGCTTAATTGTGCTTAGCTTAGCAGAATCCGGGGCGGTAATAGAAATAGTCAGTAAGATGTATATAAATCCAAAATCTCGATATCAACAGATAACATGCATTTGTTAACGATTTTGGATCGAAGTAAAGTTGCTGTCAAATTTTGCTGCGATAGAAAACAACACTCACATTAATGCAATTGTTGATTTGTCTGATTACAAGTATGAGAAATATACCGTACACGGATCCCAAAAAGTTCATGGTTTGCATTCAACAATAAAAATAGAAATAAGTAGCAACCATCCATATGCCAGGATGACCAAATCTATGAGTACAAAGACGGATTGTAGTACGTATTATGATGTCAAATATACATATTTTCATTCGAGTGCATTTACCATAGAACTTAGCATATAATTTACTTAATAGAATAAATGATAGAATTTGAGAAAAACAAAGATTGACTAGGACAGCAAATAGTGATTCATTTGATAAAGTAGCTGTTTGTTTAGTTAACCATTCAAATAGACACGTTTTGCATCTATAAAAAACAATCGAAAATCATTAATATGTTTCAAAAGATTGAAACATTTTTGAACTATTATTTATGCATTTTACACAATTATAGTCAATTAAAACGAAAATAGTGAAACAAAATAGAGAAACACAAAACAGCACGCCAACAAAGAAATAAAAACTATCTTAAAGAACAAAGCATATGGAAGATGTTAACTAGGGGATCTCATTTATTTGGTAAAAAAAAATATCGTTGTTTCTTTGCAGTTTTCTGCACACAGTAGTAAAAGATTTTAGATTTAGCAGTTTACAATCAGAGTGCAGCATCAAAATAAAACATATCACCCATTAAGTCTGTGGCATGCAAAATAAAATTCATCACTAATACAGTCACTATGTTCAACCTAAATATGTTGCCAAAGTTGCATAAAGTATGCTTTTGAATATTTGCAATTGGTCCAAGATCAGCAATGGACGCTGAAAATATTTAATTCATCATTCTATTTCACTAAGCAAGTTCACATTTGACTACATGGAAGCTTGTAGGCTTTTACCTGACAAGATTGTAAAATATACACTGTTAATAAAACATTAAATTTGTCCGATGCTGGCTAACTTTTCAGTTGGATTATTAACAGCATGCCTTGTGAAACAAAAGAACATTAACACCTTTTACCACATGTCATCAAGCTCAATAATGCTTTTGTAACAAATATTGACGTTTATAATTGATTTTCTGTCAACAATTGATCTTGGAGAGGTTTTACATTGATCATTCTAGATTCTTTTCCAGGTTCTCAATCTGCAATCTAATAGCTATTGGACTTTAACTTCAGACGATTATTACAAAATAGACAGACTTGCTTTTGTTGTTAGTTAAAATAGCTAATAGGATAAGAGGTAACTAGCTTATGGGATGAGTTCAAAAGGAATCGTACACGAGGTCATGAGGAAAATACATAACAATTTACGAATGTCTCAAATGTTTAGCGGCGAATATTGAAACAGCTGCAACTGGTGTAAACAATCCAACAGCTGGTTTGCAATTTGCGTAGTTTTTCGTCACGCGATTTAGCACAGCAGTAACTGTATTTAGTATTTTGAATTTAAAAAGTTTTTTGTGGCAGAGGTATGCAATAGTAACACCAGCAGTCGATATCTTTGACAGTATTGATGAATTGTTAAACAAAGCGATAACTTATTACAGGATAAAAGGAAGGATAAGTTCGTCATGAGTACAACGAACACAGGTAGATGAAAAAGTAAATCCGGAAACAAATGAAAGGAAGAAACTATATAAAAACATCTCCAGATACACGTACAACTCCAACCGAGAGAGCTATCTTACAACTTGGTCATTTCCTGAAAATAAAACATCTTTTACCAATCCAATCCATAAGAAAAGGATGGATGATGTCAAAAGCAAACTTGATGTGTCTGAAGCACAATTAGATCAATAAATGCAAAATACATTTTAGCAACTTTAGATTTGTTTGAAAATATTAAAGTAATAAAGGTGTTTCATTAAATATGTTTCGCGACAATTATACGCTAAAGTTGAAAAGTCTAAAGCGGATACAAAAGATTATATTAATCTAAGAGCAGTCACTAATATAGATGATGTGCAAAGTAGTATTACTACAATATACGCTAGAATGGAGAGGTTTCAAAATGATTTAACTAATTTATAAGTCATTTAAAATAATTAAGGATGCATTATTAAATAAAGTAGAAAAAGAATATTCACGTCAAGTTTTACCTTTGATAACGCTATTGCTGTCGCAGAGGCAATTAAAACAGAAATAAACAAATATGCAGTTGCGTCAATTTTTTGTACCAAGGTCTGAAATGCAAGAACATAAACATTCAATACTAAAACGAATACGCAAATTACAATAAATAGCTTACTATTGGCATATATAACAAAGAAATCCAAAACAATAGAAAGGTCTTTCAGGAACACTATCTGTACGTATATTACATTCACATGATTATTGGCAATAAGCTAGATCCTGTCATTAACATGATAAGTTATCTTGTTATTGTGCTTGTTAATTATGAATATAAAGCAACGGAAGGGTTGTTACATTTTTTTTTTCTAATTCAGAAAATAGACCTCAATCCTTGACTGATGTCTACGGGTCTATTTGTGATCCATCACTTTTTGCTGAAAAGATTTCGAACACAATAGCAAATATGAAACATTTTGTCATGAAAATTATAAATAAAGAATTATATGCTAAATGTTCAACATATGTCTTTCTGCCTTTACTTATATAAAGGGTGAGAGGCAAATAATAAACTTTTAGCATAGGCAGTTAGAGCATAAAGGGAATGTAATAAATACAGTGTCAATAAATTTAAAAAAGAGTCATCTGCATGAGAAAGAATATGTTATTTTTCGAACATAACTATTACCCCAACGTGTCTGCTCAAGCAATTCTAGTGGCAAAAGGTTCTCACTTATAATCATTACATATAACTTGAGTAATAAGTTAAAAGATTGCTTGGAAAAGGTAAAAACTTCGCTGTTATTCAACAGTGTATTCAACACCTCCATAGCATGATGGAACCAGCCTCATAGTGTTAATAATGTTTGGATTGGTTAATTATCGTTCAGCTGTATACATTTAATATATTTGCATAGGTGATCGTACAAAACATAAAATTCTTTTTTAAAGAACTTACTGGAGAATATTAGGTTTAAACTGGTCTTCAAGAACTGTGCCTGAGAAGGAACAAAGAAAGAGAACACGTTTTTCCAGATGAAAACAAAAGAAAATGTTTAGAAACTATCTATAATAGAACAAACTATACAAACTTTTAATGAGACCTGTGTAATAATTTAGCAAAGGAGTAATAACTATGTTAGCAATGAAAAACAATATCGTTTGTCGTCTTATCTAGACAAACTAACTTTATTCTTTTAGATGTTATGGATCACATTTTGGTAAGACATAAGTAAATAAGTTTCTTTGTAATTTTTGTTGTTATTAAATAAGACACTTTCGTACATGTTAAATTCTAAATTCTTCCTAATCACACATTTCATATTGATTTGTGCATACTTGATTTGTCTTAATCAGTCCTATTTGAATATAGACGTTAACTTAAACCACAAACTTCTTAAAAAGAACACCATTCAAGTCATCTTCTAAAAGTATAGAAGTATTTTTGTCCATTTGTATTATTACTGGATACTACGAAAAATTTGAACCACGGTATACTGCGGCATTTCTGAACATACCGCGTTACATCCACGGTATACTGCGGCATTTCTGAACATACCGCGATAATTACCACGGTATACTGCGGCATTTCTGAACATACCGCGATACATATCACGGTATACTGCGGCATTTCTGAACATACCGCGATAGATACCACGGTATACTGCGGCATTTGTGAACATTCCGCGATACATACCACGGTATACTGCGGCATTTCTGAACATACCGCGATACATACCACGGTATACTGCGGCATTTCTGAACATACCGCGATACATACCACGGTATACTGAGGCATTTCTGAACATACCGTGATACATACCACTGAATACCACAATTGTATTAGGGAACAGCAAATTGACGTTCTTTGGCAAGGGTCTGGCATTTTTTAAAATTCCATTGCTAAAAGCTATAAAAAATATCTTACGCTGATTTATATCATAAGCAAAGCATATTGTATCCATATCGCAGCTCAAAATACCCCCTCCACGAAATTACCTAATAGTAGATGAATAAGTGATGTATGATAATAGTTGAATAAGTTTTAATCTAAAAATTGTAACAAAACATGGCTGAAAGCACTGCTAAAATTAGACAGCTTGTGGATAAAAATAGGAAGTGCTGACACTGAAGAATACAGTTTACTGGCTACAGTATTGATATAATTGACATGGAAACTTTCAGGAGGATCTCAACACCCGGGAAATATATTTGTCAAAGGGTGTAAGTAAACATCCCATATACATAATATACACTTATTCAACAAATGAGAAAATATTTAGTGGATCTCAGAAATTGCGTAATACAGTCAAAACGAAAACAAGCGATCTCCTGAAAATCCTAGGATGATTTGCAGTCTTTCAGAGAGATGCACGTTTCTCACAAATTAACATATGCTAATAAATTGTTACAATTATTATTCTTATCTATGTACGTGATAATACATGTGATTTTGTAATCATAATTACCATAGTTGCCAGCCATGTCTTTTAACACATAGTGTTCCTTGACATCATCAGCGAGTAATTTTAACTTTGCAACTAAATGTTTAGGTGATTTGTTCAGAAATGAATCTAAATATTTTGGACGTCGTCACTTTTTTCCGTCTTTTTGTAATTAAAACAGAAAAAGAAGAGGTCACTAGAGATAATAATTATATAGGATTCAAATTTACTATCGTTAGATTTACTTATTTGTGTCTGTGATCCTTCTTTCCACAAGACACATTTGCCAAATCTTAACAAATATTGTTGATTTATATTTATAAAGCAACATTTCTATCATATATTCATATATGCATGCGCATGCACATACATACATACATACATACATACATACATACATACATACATACATACATACATACATACATACATACATACATACATACATACATACATACATACATATATACATATATACATACATGCATTCATACACATATATACATACATGCATACATACATACTTACATGCATACATACTTACATACATACATACATACATACATACATACATACATACATACATACATACATACATACATACATACATACATACATACATACATACATACATATTGTTATTATAAAATAATGCTTGGAATTATTTTGTCGCTACTAGAGCTTCGAATGCCCTGAATATGCACACACACACACACACACACACACACACACACACACACACACACACACACACACAAATAACAATGTTTCTTTGGGTATTTTCTCAATTATAATTATTGCTCCCAGGAACAAAATAGTAAGTTGTGTTTTCTCAAGATCGTTTTTTTTTTTGTTCAATAATAACCAATCCCATTCTTTCTGTTTGAGGCTCGTGGTGGCTTGGTGTGCCTTCTGTACATCCTGATTCAGCCTTCAGGCCCTTTGATCTTTCATTAATTGCTCCGTTATGCTTCCTGCTTTAAGGACGTACAAAAAATACTAGAGTGCATCAAAAGGCCAAGGCCATAAGGATTGGCCTGGGGTCACGGAGAAAAGGCTGGGATTTGCGTAAAATAAGGACGAACAAAAAAATCGATAAACAACATTAACTAGTAACAGCTGTCTACGAACGTTGCTTTAAGTCATTTGCGGTGTACGTATTACACAGAACCATTAGTCACTTTTTTTTTATCGAGCAATGTTATATGGATGCTGCATCAGACTCGATCGTGTTTCATTTTCTTTATCTGTTTTTATTCATAGTTTATGTTTTAGTTTCTTGGTTATGTTTTTTGAAATCTTTACAATATAATGAATATAAATAATGCGTATTCATTTTTGCAATTTGGTATAAAGCGCCTTCAAGAGGTGTCACTTTATACACTACACTACCTATTGTGATGTTGATTCCCCCCCTCTCTCTCTCACACACACACACACACACACACACACACACACACACACACGCACACACAAGGTAAGCATATGAGCATATAGAACAATAAATCAGCAAGTCCGAAAGTCAAGGTAAAAGCAAAAGTTGACAAAAGGCTTGTCAGAGTTGAACTACTTACTGACGAAACACGCATAAAAAATATTCGTATTAACTGAACTAAATATGGTCATTATTCAAAAGTGCATCAAAGATTGTATGTGACCTATCACTAACTCCGATATTGTCCTCAATGCTAAGAATGAATGTGAAATTTGTGGAGGAATCTCCACGTAATATAAGCTACGTTAAGGAATACAACATTGCCACAACCATTCTTTCAAATTAAAGGCGTCAGAAAGAGGTTCTTTTCGCCCTGAACCATGTATGTTAAATCTAAATTTTTACTGTAGACTAACATCAAAGGAATCATATTTAAATGCTGTATTGTCCGGGAAAGTTCAAGATTTGCCACCTTGTTCTACAAATGGCGGTACCTATTATCGCGGACCTCTGACATTTGCACATCTCTGGGGCATTAGAAACCCACCCACGCTGTCTAATATTCCTAGTAAACTCATCTTTATCCAAATAAATAAATACAATCGTGGCGGTGTTTACACAATATTATTAGATGGCTAAGTAAACACAAGCTTTCAATATTTTGCAAGACTTCATACACAAAGGAGAATAATGATTTTTGTGTTTTGTTCAGTACGTACAACGATCTATTTTAAGACCACAATGGAAGCATTTTATTGCCACGAGTGTAGAAGCCACAAATGACAATAACATCGTTTTCACTTCAGGACTGAAACGGCTTCTCATAAATAGTCCAAAGCCATATATTTTCTTTTCTTGCAGAATCTTTGAAAACGGAAAACGTAGATTTACATTAATTTTTCCCATCGTCAGAGCCAGTGTGGAAAACATATTAGCCGACTAAACCATAATACTGCTTCGAAGAAAAGAAGCTCAGAAATTTCATGATAATTTAGGACAGTAACCATTTTTTAAAAAATTCTCTAGCATTTAATGTATTAAATATTGTATTTTGTTTACTTAATTACGCTTTTAATAATAAATAATAAATAAGAAGCTTACACCTTCCACGTGGATTGATACCGTAACATCAAAGAAAAATCGAATCTGACTGCGACATTTTTATTACATTGGAATGATTGTACGCGTATATGTTATGGTTAGCTTAACTATTAATTATTTAATTTAATTATTATTTTTGTTTTTTATTTCTTCATTCAATGGTAACTTATGTGGCCCAGGCAAGCTGGCAGTCTAGTTCTGTAACAAATGCGTCACCGAAATTTAAATACTCACTCGATTTCATTTCTGCAAACAACACCTATCACCCACTTCTAATTTCTCCAATGTTTACAAATTTAGGCATGAGTCTGATGTTAGTTAAAATCAGAATGTAAAAAAGTTTCTATATATCATGTTCAACGAGCCTTTTGCTTTAAAAGATGTATCGTTTGTCGTATTTTATCGGTTATTTTGACATCAAGCGACACTGAATATCAAAAAGAAACAGGTACGTTCAGTTAAATCTCAATGATCACGTGAAACACTGTGTGTGTGTGTGTGTGTGTGTGTGTGTGTGTGTGTGTCTTGGACTTTTTAACTTCCTTTTAACAATTGTTCAGTCATATCGCTAAGATGTCTGCAGTGTGGCAGTTTAAAGGAATGTCCATCACTAGAGCTACATCCGAGAGAGAGAGAGAGAGAGAGAGAGAGAGAGAGAGAGAGAGAGAGAGAGAGAGAGAGAGAGAGAGAGAGAGAGAGAGAGAGAGAGAGAGAGAGAGAGAATAAGTTAAATATGATGAATGTATCCTAAGGGCAGATATTTTGTTAATTTGGGAAAGAAAATAGTTGCAGAAGTCATATGCATCAGTGAGAAAAATATTTTCTTGCCTCTGGCGATATAACTTCTATAACTATTTTCTATTCCAAATTTACAATATATATATATATATATATATATATATATATATATATATATATATATATATATATATATATATATATATAGATATATATATATATATATATATATATATATATATATATATATATATATATATATATATATATATATATATATATATATATATATATATATATTAAGAAAATGTGTCGTCTTTCGCACTAAGGCTGTGAATTTGAATTCCACGGTACAGATTTGTTCATATCTAGAACGCAGAGAAGCCATACTAAATAAAACAGCATACGTGTAATGTAATGTACATCATTTATAATTGGAGCATTTGCCTGCCACTCAGAATAAAAAGTCCGGTACTCTATCATGTGAAATATCTTCTAAACTGCAAGGTGTCAGTTCAGGGGTGGGGGTCCTTTACTTAAAATATGCCAAAAGAAAAAATTCAAAATGCATTTACAACGGGATATATAAGAATTTCTATTTTTCGAAACTGATTTTTCGATTTGCTTTAATAATCAATTGATGTCCACTGTTTTTTGTTAGTTTTTTTTAGTTGATGTATCACCGAATTTGAAGCTGGCTTAGGTTTCAGTTTTGGTTTCATAACAACACATCAATGAGGTCATGCAGTTTTTGCCGTAGAGTAAATATGTAGGTATAATTTGAGTTTTTGCCATATTTTATTGTTTATGTTTGAGAGAGAGAGAGAGAGAGAGAGAGAGAGAGAGAGAGAGAGAGAGAGAGAGAGAGAGAGAGAGAGAGAGAGAGAGAGAGAGAGAGAGGGGGGGGAGAGCCTCTTAGGTGTTATTTCCACGAGGATGACACCGGTTTTACTGCCATTTTGATGATATCAACTGTTTTCACACTCATGAATTGCAAATTAATCAAAAAATAGCATCATGTTTTAGTATATATAACTAAATAAAGAAAGTAAATAAAAAAAAACCATAGTATTGTTACAAGCTAGGGGTCTTTTGTTTGACCGAGAGGTATCAAAACCCTGGCGCGAATCCTGCTAGAAGCCATAAGTTTACCCCAAATTTCCAAAGACTTTTATACAATTTCAGTTGTAAGTTGGAAAGCCCGACGTGTCTGTTCTACATAAATTTTACTCTAATCAATGCAAGACCACATTATTTACAACTTGCCAAATAACCATAAACCGCACATCCGCATAGTTTTTCTACACCACCTTCCGTTCTGCCAGTAGTTCACACCGTAGAAACTCTACAACTATGCCTAACAGAGGTGACTCTTGTAACTACGATATTTTGGCCAGTCAATCTATGGTTTCAATGTACAACACACCTTTAAAACTATATCACATTTGCCACCATGGCGACATAAATCGTATATGCCGAGTCCCTTCTCATTTATTCCATTGTGTAATTTACCGGATTCCTACCATAAATACTGTCGCTGCAGTCACAACACCGATGTATACCACTAGATTTTATAAAGTACTACATCACGACAGGGACAGTCATGTGGATTGGGTCTGAATTTGCTACTCATTGACCATGGCATCTTGGAAACTCACTAACACTTCTCTCCATGTTGCTCCTAATAATTGGCTAATTATTTCGGGCTAAGGAATATTTCCCATTGCACCGAATTCCAATAATCAAACAAGTAATCACACAAACTTAAGAAATGCTTTAACGGGGCGCAACAACCAAATGCGCATCTCCTTAATTTTATTACATTATAATAAAAAGTAAATAACAAAATGAGATAAGGTGAGTGGCGTAGCTCGTGTTATTAAAATTGGAACGTCACATGCTATTATATCAACGGATATAATAATAATAATAATAATAATAATAATAATAATAATAATAATAATAATAATAATAATAATAATAATAATAATAATAATAATGATGATGATGATGATGATGATGATGATGATGATGATGATGATGATGATGATGATGATGATGATGATGATGGCTGCAACTATTTCCCGAATAACCATTCACGGTCCCATTATTAGCGGTAAGCGTTATAAAATTTGGTAAACGATTAAACAGCACCCCCTCACTCCAGACAAGAAGTATATGTAGTAAATTGTTCAAATGTATAAAAGCACTGAAAATATCTCAAATACTGTCCTTGGAAATAAAATAACAAGCTATAATCGAAACATTGTAACACATATGTAACCTATCTGCCCTTAGGTATTGAAATAATTGTATCAGATTGCACCAGATGCAGCCAGATGCAATGAATATACCATTAGCTACTATTCTAATAATAGTTATAAAAAATACTCTTTAATTTCACTACATGCAAACACATGAACCTGTTTTCTTCCACTGACATATCAGCCGTCTAACAGTTTTGCGTTTCAGTCATGTTAACGCCATCAGTAACTAAGTTCAACCCTTAGCGTCTTTGAATAATCCTGATGTGCTTAACAGGATTCTGGAATTTCGTAACCTTTCAGCTTTTCCAAGAAAAGAAGATCAACAACAGCAATAAGTTGTACGGACACACATGTTAAAGTAAATGTTGTTGTTATGTTGTTGTAAGGCTTAACGCCATTTTTCAGCACACGATAGGCTATTCATGGCGGCCAGTATTAATGGTGGAGAAAGAAACCGGGAAATCATCGGAAAGAACCACCGACCCAAGAGAAGCTACTGGCAAGCTTTCTCATATATCTACATTCGCCGAATTCTAGACTCGAACACACGCAGAGGTGAGATGGCAGTGATCCGTAACGGACAGCGCTTTAGACCACTAGGCCACTCGGGACCCCTCTCACGTTAAAGTAAACAAGCAGGTGGTGATTTGAACCACTCTATTATACAAGTTATCTTACTCCTTGATAACTCAAGTCAATAATCGAAAGAGATAAGAACTGTTCAACTAGTGTTAAATCAATTACTGTTTTTGATCATTTTCGTAAATAAATCCTAGTTTACTTAATTATTGCGTAACCAGTCCGACATTGATTCAGACAAATGCTAATAGACCGTGACAGATGATTTCCAAAAAGACTTGCAGTAAGTAAAGTTTCAAGTCATACTCAAGTTTGCAACCAATTTGACTGTGACGCCAAAAACTTAATAAATAAATAAATAAATAAATAAATTCGGGAGACTATATTGATCGGTAATGTCAGTGTTAGATGAACTTGTCCGTATTAAACGACCCGTTTCTCATTTATATTTATCATTATACTGACCAATGTATTTATTCATGAAATATCGGTCTGTATTGTTTAGTACCCAATATATCAGTCTGTATCGTTTAGTACCTTATATATCAGTCTGTATCGCTTAGTACCCAATATATCAGTCTGTATCGTTTATTACCCAATATATCATTCTGTATCGTTTAGTACCCAATATATCAGTCTGTATCGTTTAGTACCCAATAGATCAGTCTGTATCGTTTAGTACCCAACATATCAGTCTGTATTGTTTAGTACTCAATATTTCAGTCTGTATCGTTTAATACCCAATATATCAGTCCGTATCGTTTAATACCCAATATATCAGTCTATATCGTTTAGTAACCAATATATCGTATGTTAATTTTGGGGTGCTGGATGTTGTTCAAAATACCTTATGAAACAGTGTTGTACATGAAAGTTGATGTTAGGGATAACAATTAGCAAATAATTAATTTATGATGTACATATATGAAGAAGGTAAAAGAAAATATTAATAGCGGTACAATATGTTTTTATTGATTTTCATACTTTCTTAATAATAATAATAATAATAATAATAATAATAATAATAATAATAATAATAATAATAATAATAATAATAACAACAACAACAATCTTCCTGTATTTGGATGCAGCACACCATTTATATCATTATTTAAACCCTTTCTCCCACCATCTGCTTGCACGATGAAGAGATGAAACAAGGTGTCAACTGGACATTGTCCTACTTTCGAACTTTTGAAAGAAGTGTCATAAAATCGCACTGCTTCAGCTTTTGCCTATCTAGTACGTGGAAATCAAAAAGTCATACGAAGGATAACAAAACGCATTGTTTCAACGTTATCTTCCCTGGTATCTGACAATGAAAGAGCCAGTCATACATATATTCACAACTATTAAGCCAGATCCGTTTCAGGCAACATTAATATATGTTCTCCTACTCCCCACCCATCCGACACCCTCCCCGAGTGTGAGTGCGCTAGATAGAATAATGAAACCATTTAAATTTTAACATCAACTTATATGATGATCAATGAAATTAAATTAAACAGTTGAAGTTAAATTAAACAAAATTCTTCAAGCAACATGGCTACAAAATAGTTTAGTTGCAATGTTAATCTTCGTACACTTTTTACAGATATATATTTAGATATCTATGCTTTTTTAAATTTAAATTTAAATTTGAAACAGAGATATTTGTTCAGTGGCATATGAATCATTTCCAAACAGAAGTAGTTAATTACCGTATTTACTCGCATATGAGTCTGGTCCTTCCCACGATCAACATATACCCTGATATGCCATTGCATAATACAAAGACAGATCAGAATCTATGTTGTTTGTTCTGCTGATTACCCCTAACAAACTCCACAGACCCAAATATCCTGGTGCATTATTATACAGTAGATGTGGATCTATGATGTTTCAATTGGACTTCATGTTTGAAAGCAACATATTTGTTTGTTGTCTTTTTTATCTAGAAGAAAAGTGAATAAAAATTTATAATCACAAATGTAAAATCAGTGCATGGCGGTTAAATACAACAATTTCTCGTCAAAGTCATGATAAATTCTCATAACTTCCGAGTCATTATTTACGTCCACGAGTGCAGCCTTGAACGAGTCAATCAAGAAATAATCTACTCTACTGGTCTGTACACCGTTTAGTCGATAGTCATAAAAAAGATGTGGACTGAGGAAAAAGCAGTTGTTTATTCCTAGGGCAAACGTAGGTCAGAAGCTATTGACCGGTTAGAGTTCACGTGGATGCATTCCAAGCGCCATAGTTACACGCATCACTGTTCACACTTGGTTAAACAACGCTCTTCCCTCGTGTTAGTTGACCAGTAACAATTAAAGTAAATAACGATAGGTGTGTCACCTGTCAGGTATAGAACTATTAATGACATTTCGTGAATTTAGAGACATTGATAAGATGCAATGGCCAGTCAGTTGCTTTTCAGACGTATAATAGATAGAGTTATTCCATCTTTTGGTCTGATACGACAAAGAATCAAAGAATCGACGAAAAATGTAAGGAACTGTGCATCCCTACATCGGTTGAAGCTTTCTAACGCAAAGTTTAGCTATTGCCGTCAAGGTGGATATGGTAATTAACAATTTTCCCCACGAAATCCAGGATCCTTTTCGCGACTGTAAATGTGTTCGTGCGTGTGTGCGTACGTGCGTGCGTGCTCGTGCATATGTGAAAATTCTCTGCACAATATTTTAGCGTTTGAAAAAGTTGCTTGAAAATGGTATGTCTCACCTGTCAAATCGTTTAATATATAGCAGTGCTTTCGGATTTGTCAAATTCAACGAAAACATAACTGATAGGACCTACCGAAGTCTGGACTGAAGACATAACATTTTCATTTGTATAAATCAGTCAGTCCATTAATTTATCATCAACGCCATCCATGTCATCAATCGGAAGTAGATTTTCATTCACAGGAGAAAAAAATATTTACTAGGCATATAATCAATCAATTTCACTGATTTAATTGGCAAATGCAGTATTAAAAAAAACAATGCTCTTTATTTTAGGGATCGCAATATAGGAGATTTTTTTTCAAACTATTTGGACACTGCTAAGGTTGATAAATTTGATAATTCAACACAAAACGTTTGTAAAGATGCTAGTAGATGGACTGTTTTCAAAAACGGCAAAAGTCTTTAATTCGTACAGAAAAATTATGCAAGTAATTTGTTCTAATTGCTATTAAAGTTCTTCAGAGGATACAGTACAGTACTTTATTCTTCTTTTGAAAGGGAGAGACTTTCAACGTGCACGTACTGTATGGGCTTAATGGTGCCAAATTCAATTTCTTGCGTCAAAAACATAATGGGGAAGGGAAGGCTGAGGGCACACTTTATTTTCAACTAGCTAATGTTACGTGCGTGTGCTCTCTAAACAAGTGTTGTATTTTGCTATCTACGGGTGAATGATTGCATGTTAATTATTTTGAGTTTTAATTATTTTGTATTAATGGAAAATTTTACAACAATTCGAAGTTAGATATCTTTCAATAATTACAAAAACTTAGTTTTATAAGTAAACGTAAAAAGTAAAAAGGACCCAATGTTCACAAAATAATTCGTATATCCACCAGTACCCATTATACTGAAAACGATGCAAGAGAGTGTAAACAGGGTCAAATTCTTAAACAAGGGCCAAGACCATAAACAATGTTCCTTTAAATTTAAATACAATAATATCAAGCCATTCAAGATAGTCTTTTTCGTTTTTTTACTTCTGAAATTTTAAGCGATAACAAGATTTTCAAATTAGCTACTACAGCGGCCATTTTGGACGTAATATCAGCATCAGTAGATATCACTTCTAGTCTTTTGATGAAATGTCCCTGCGAAGTATGACAATATATTGACTTTCAACATGGCGGCCATGTTGGCTGTCAGATAAGTACGTGTTTCTTTTAGGCGGCGCTCTATAGTTTCGTATTTAGCATAGGGTTAGAATTTTAAAGAAAAAGAATTTCCCCGGGTATCCTCACTAGTTATACTGGCTATTTAAAAAAAAAGACTTTGCATATCTTAGGTACTGTTCAAAGAACCTTCAATTATATTTATTTTTTGGTGTATGATTGATGGGTGTAATATGGGTTATAGAGTATACAGCTTGGCCTTACTCCAGATGTGCACCTTTCAAAAAAAGTGCTAGCTCTACTTGCTCATTTTTACTTCTTGAACTTCAGAGGTAAATTTAAAAAAAAAAGAGACGATAACTTGTTTTACATTTTATGTGTTTGGTAATTCATTCATTGCATTTTTAGAAGCTGGTATTATCTAGTTTGGCAAAATTAAATTTTCCTATTTTAATAGCTGCCAAGAATAGTGTACTTTAGACAAATTCAGGTTGATTTTTGGAGCACAAGGGAGCAGTCATTTTAGTTAGCAGTGTGCTAAGATCATTTAAAATGTCCAAAAGTACAATATCCAAAGAAATTTCAGCCACATTAAACGAAAGTAGCTTATAGATATGCCAACATTCTCTCCACTGTGCATGTTTAAAATGCAAACAACTTCACCTTACATATATCACTCTCTCAAAAGTACATGATAACTGGTGAGTTCCACCATAAAGCGTATATAGATATTTTTATTGTATGATTTAATTTTGATTGTATGGCTAAAATATTTAAAACGCAAGCATCAAAACAGTCCTTTGTAATGATTGTCCTGTATTTTCCTTCTCAGAACAACATTTATTAGAGTCAGAGTCTGAAACTGGTACAGCCCCCCTCTAATGACAAAAAGTGAACTATTTTAAAAATGCGCATTACATTTTGTCAACATAGCAACCAGTATTATGCTGAAAGACAGGAACATGAAACTAACCACATTTATTCCTGAGATGTCAACAATAAACTTTACCGTTTGAAAAGGGATATAACAGTTGAGGTTCATAAAGGTCAAAGGGTAAAATATTAACTATTGCTTGAATATGGAAGAATGCAAATTTGCTTTGTCATCATTTATTTGCTAATTTCATTGCAAATAAATGAAAAGAAACATTTTTACTATGAATTTATTTAACTTAATGCAACAGTTTTCAATTTAAGTTGATTTTATTACAATATTCTAAGACTTCTTATTTCCCCAAAATGAAGGTCACTACTCCCCCAAACATGCCTCATCGCAAGTTATGTAAGCTAGAGCAAAATAAGCATAATTAGCTTATTTTCATGAATAAAATCAATGTTAATGTACCATTTTATTCAGAAGATCATACATAATAAAATACAAATAAGAAAGAGAGAATGTTGGCATATCTATATGCTATTATATATATATATATATATATATATATATATATATATATATATATATATATATATATATATATATATATATATATATATATATATATATATATATATATATTGGCATATCTATATGCTATTTTATATATATATTTTATATGCTATATATATTTTATATGCTATATATATTTTATATGCTATATGCTATATATATATATATATATATATATATATATATATATATATATATATATATATATATATATATATATATATATATTTGTTTTTGAGGTGGCGCTCTACAGTTTCGCATTTAACATAGGGTTAAAATTTTAAAGAAAATGAATTTACCCGGGTATCCTCACTAGTTATACTGGCTATTTAAAAATAGACTTTGTTTATTTTAGGTATTGTTCAAAGAACCTTCAATTTCCTTTATTTTTGGTGTATGATTGATGGGTGTAATATGGGTTATAGAGTATACAGCTTGGCCTTACTCCAGATGTACACCTTCCAAAAAAGTGCTAACTCTATTTGCTCATTTTTACTTCTTGAACTTCAGAGGTAAATTGTAAAAAACAAAAAGAGAAGATGACTTTTTTTTTTACATTTTATGTGTTTGGTAATTCATTCATTGCACCTTTAGAAGCTGGTATTGTCTAGTTTGGAAAATTAAATTTTCCTATTTTAATAGCTGCCAAGAATAGTGTACTTTAGACAAATTCAGGTTGATTTTTGGAGCACAAGGGAGCAGTCATTTTATTTAGCAGTGTGCTAAGATCATTTAAAATGTCCAAAAGTACAATATCCAAAGAAATTTCAGCCACATTACACGAAAATAGCATATAGATATGCCAACATTCTCTCCACTGTGCATGTTTAAAATGCAAATAACTTCACCTTTCATATATCAATCTCAAAAGTACATAATAACTAGTGAGTGCCACCTTAGGCCCAAATAGGCACTATAAGAAGTCCTTGGGTAGAAATCCTGTGTTTATAATACTTTTATTTAGGTCCAAATAGACACTATAAGAAGTCCTTGGGCAGAAATTCTGTGTTTATAAAACTTTTCTTTTAGGCGCATCTATACACTATAAGTCCTTGGGTAGAAATCCTGTGTTTATAATACTTTTCATTTAGGCCCAACTAGACACTATAAGAAGTCCTCCTGTGTTTATAATACTTTTATTTAAGTCCAACTAGACACTATAAGAAGTCCTTGGGTAGAAATCCTGTGTTTATAATACTTTTATTTAGGTCCAAATAGACACTATAAGAAGTCCTTGGGCAGAAATTCTGTGTTTATAAAACTTTTCTTTTAGGCGCATCTATACACTATAAGTCCTTGGGTAGAAATCCTGTGTTTATAATACTTTTCATTTAGGCCCAACTAGACACTATAAGAAGTCCTCCTGTGTTTATAATACTTTTATTTAAGTCCAACTAGACACTATAAGAAGTCCTTGGGTAGAAATCCTGTGTTTATAATACTTTTCTTTGAGGCGCATCTATACACTACAAGTCCTTGAGTAGAAATCCTGTGTTTATAATACTTTTCATTTAGGCCCAACTAGACACTATAAGAAGTCCTTGGGTAGAAATCCTGTGTTTATAATACTTTTCTTTTAGGCCCAACTATACACTATAAGTCCTTGAGTAGAAATCCTGTGTTTATAATACTTTTCATTTAGGCCCAACTAGACACTATAAGAAGTCCTTGGGTAGAAATCCTGTGTTTATAATACTTTTCATTTTGGATAAAGAGCGATAACAATATTTTGATGGCTGTCATTGTGGTCATATTAAATGTCAGTTAGATCCAATTAGAAATCACAAGAAGTCCTCTCGTGAAAACCCCAATGTCAACATGACTATCCATTTAGGAGGAACAGCTGTGGTCTGATGTTCAAGATTGCAGCCATAACAGGCACAGTGGAACATATGGTCGGGCAAGACCAAGTGGACATTATATAGTCTTTTGCCACAACCCAATAGCGACACGAGACATATATCTTATCTGAAGTACACCATCAAAAATTGAAACATTCAATTTATTCTCGTGCAATACTTATATTATCTGATCTTTTATCTGTACATTTAAACGAAAATTGAATAAAAACAGAAAATCAGGTTTAGCATGACTGTGACAAATTGGCGGCTTGCAAAACACACCAACCTCTTTCACTACGGTTCGTTGCTAGGGAATGACCTCCACGGTGTGATTTACCCAGTGTGGATAGATAGAAAGAAGAATGCAGATCACTGAACAAGTATATTGAAGAAATAAACACGACGAGCCCCCTTTCAATGAACAAATATAAAATTTAATCAGTTTATCAAGAGAATTTAAAGTGAAAAGAAATCAATGACTTAGTTACAAAAGAAGGAAAAATGGTACTAACATGTACTCAAATAAAAAGACAATACAAATTTCTTTACATGTAAAATTACTTTCAACTTTAAATTGCTATCCTCATTGCCAACGAGATGTGACCTTTGAGTGTAACGATGAGAGACTTTATCACCTAATTTATGCAGACATCAAGACTTCCGTTCGTCCCTGCTCTGTCGATCTTTGTCTAGCTGTTTCGTCTTGGACTCTTGTCCGTCGAACTCTGACTTAACAATCGTCTCTGGACTTATATTTCTGCGTAGAATTTGTTCTCGTCCTGTGATTGTTCAGGTATTCCTCATGTGAATCCAGGAAAGCTGTTTCCTTCTTTTGCCATTTCTTTATTCATTTCCACGAACCTCACGTATAGGCCGTCTCATCAAATGAGAGAACTATCCGGCCCCTTACACAATAACGAAAACGTACTTTCTATGAATTCGGAGTCGTACTAACTTTCCTTGCGAAAGATCGAAGAAGACTAAAGAATTTCCCTAAAGTAAAACCTTTAATTTCTTACAGAGTTACGCCCATGAATCCATATTAACCAATCGGAATAGACAGTTTCCTAAACCTGTTCGTAGAATGTTTGGATGGACAAGAAAACTAAACAACTAATCATGCCGTAATTAATCATTTACTTTGAGCTATCATCTATAGCCAGATGCCGCCTTTACCCTGCCGATTTTGGGGAAAGGTCTTATGTCATTCTCTTGTACCATAGCATCAGACTCGGTCATGTTACGTCGGCTAGAACGAATTCCCTTTTGACGTTCAGAGATGAAATGAAAATAATCATCTAACTATCTCTAGCCCTTTCTACTTTAATTAAGTTGACTTTGATACAATTCCTTTAAACAAAGCTTCTAAGAGTTTCAAAATTCGACACATCACAATGACACATGAATCTATATTTGAAACACATTCCGTATCTCCTCAGTGCAAGCTGTTAAATACACGGTCATAAGGTATAAAGAAAATTAGTTTTACGTATCAGCTGCAGAGTCCAGTTAGAACTATTTCTATCTAACTGGGTATCATTTCCTCGAACAAACTTAGAGGAGAGTACCAGAAAATGATATTCATTCACCCCTCCTTAAAAATAGACCAACCAGTATAATTATCATGTGAGAACGCCTATGTCCCAGAAAATGATATTCATTCACCCCTCCTTAAAAATAGACCAACCAGTATAATTATCATGTGAGAACGCCTATGTCAGCAAGCGGGGTAGCATAAGGTAACTTCTAGTCACATTAAAACTCATTCATCAAAGCTCTCAATCTTCTTGATGACGTCATTCCTTTTCTTGAAATATAGATATAACTCTTTACATGTCATATCATTCATGATATCATCCAAAAGTTATCAGTGCGAGGCATTACATATCGTCCACTTGGTAGACGTTTGTTCTGCTTAGATGTTAAGCCCATGTCTATATTACTTTCCTCACTGATTCATTGTCCGTACTTCCGTACATGTCCATGATATAAGAGATTGTACTTATGAGTCATTCATTTTAAGTACCGAGCCGGAACTGATCATCGAAAAGACAGACAGATATCCAAGGCACATCATGAGATAATTGACCACGGTGTTATTGTCCTGACTGAGGAAAAAATGAAACAAAATACAAACTTAATTGATGGAGAAGCAGAGGACTGAGGACGAAATTGTTATAGTTTGCATACGGGGCTCGTGTTTTTTCTATTATATCTCTTTGCTCAGATCTCTGTTACTCCATCCATTAGTTTCCTATTTTATTGTTTGCTCGATACTTGCAAAAACACCGTTGCCAATCATCTCCTAGATAACGATAACCAAAGCATCATCATAGTTGGGGGATCACAGCACCCACCTCCCATAACAAATAGTCACATCGACGATCCAGTCTATCGAAATATTTAAATCGGAACTGAGATGAATGAATAAGTCAACTGAACAATAATAACTGCTTCTGTGGCCTGGTGGTTGAAAGCGTCCGCCTCGGAAGCGGGAGGTCGTGGGTTCGAGCCCCGGTCGAGTCATACCAAAGACTTATAAAAATGGTACTTCAGCTGCCTCGCTTGACGTTCAGCATTAAGAGGTTAGTGTTAGGACTGGTCGGCCTGGTGTCAGGATAATGTGACTGGGTGGGACATCATGCTACATGTCTGCAGCATGATCACTCACTGCTAGACATCACTATAAAATGCCACACTGCAGACATCGTAGCGATATGACTGAAATTTTTTTAAAGCTACGTTAAAAATCATAATAACATTACATAACTGAACAATAATAACCGAATATAGAACAACGCAGAAGGAGATGAGTGAAACAGCCTAAGAAAATGGAATCGGCATACTAATGTTCATAATTATAAAATGTTGCTTTTTAATACATTATTTCTGCTTTTCCTTCTGATACGGGCACCCTTAACAAAAATATACCAAACAAGAAACAAGTGATATAAGATTGAGACGTAATCAATGTTCTTTTTTTGTCGGTGCTATAAACTGAATTATTAAAAGACTAATTTAAAGTTCGCATAAATTTGGTTTACAAACAACAAAATTACCGATAAAAGGTACAAACCTTGAGCCATAATCGGGTATTACCTTTGAAATGTACCATAAATTATAAATCTCCTCTAACCTGTTAGAACTGCTGTAGGTCTACATTTAGATTTTTATGTGTGCGTGTATGTAACCATGACATTGTCGGGTTAAAGTTCTATGCATGTTCCATTGTTTTGCCTTTAGACTAAAAATCTCTCTCCATGCTTCCTATATTCAAATATTTTCAAAAAAACAAAACAATGATCACTACTTGACTTATGGAGCTCAGATGTCATATGCTTGAAATTAACTTATAATAGTCAGATATGTTTACATCTTCAAGATCTGTTTGCGTAAGAAAAGTGAATAACCTTTCAAGCATGCTTCACCTTCATTGTAAACGTGTAACTATCCTACGCAAATACAAATGGTGTCAATTGCCACTTATCATAAAGTCCGGGTTATCGTCTACATTTTATTCACTCATGATAACAATATATATCGAAAACAAAAGATGGTGAAGTGCTATATTAAAGTACAATCTATATCATTTGATAACACAATAAACGGAGTCATCTTCACGGTGATTCAATTTTGCGGTTTTATGATGTTATTCAATATCACATTGATTTAATTTCGTGGTTGTTAAACTTTCGCGTATTTTTCACTACTTATGCATTAACGTTTTATAAAACAAGTGTAGTCTTTTTAATTTTGCAGATAGATTTTTCTTTCGAATTTTGCAAACATAAGCATCACGGGCATTAAAGTAGATATACGATCCACCGAGGCTATGATAAGCTTTCAAGTTATCAAATGGTTGGGATATTTTGGAATTTAATGAACAACAATGTTGACATTACGCTTTCACGGTCATGTAACCATGCTTTAACAATTGTACGTGTTAAAATTAGTGACAAGCGTTTGAATCTTGCTACGTGACAGAAAGAAAAGATAAGCGTGAATGAAAATTTTGACCCAACACCAAAATACATATATAAAATAAAATATAATCGGTTCTAGGGAGATTGTTTCCATGTAGAACAAATCCAGACACTTCTACAGTTTGCATTATAGTATTTATGTTACATATTGTTACGTGACAAGGGCTCGTACTCAGTAACAAAGAAAAGAGTGAAAGCCAACAAGCTTTGTAAATTTTAACAAAACAATTTATTTCCCTAGACAACAATGTATAAATTGGTAAATAGGACCTACAGTTTGTGAATATAATCCAAATATGATTCTAAGAACAAAAACACAAGTCATATCACTAAATAGTCCTATAAGATTTCAGGTTCGAGTTCCGACGACATACAAATATGGAGGGTGATGACGTCAGATGTAGTCCAATGTATTAATATCAACAATTCTTGAATCACAATTTTTTTCTCCAAATAATTCCAGAATAATCTTCCATGAATATTTTTCAGACTTTTTTTTAAAAAGGCAACTTGTCGAGTGTCCAGGGGAATAAATTACTGAATTCGAAAATCAGACGAAGAATAAAATATTCTGGCAACAAACTAAAAAAAAACTACACCTTGTTCCTTCAATGTTTTGAATGACTGTCCGAAAAGATATATGGAATGCGTATTTAGAACTCCATACTTTATTTTTAGTCTCGCGAGATTGGTCATGTGGTCTCTTACTACGCTAATTTTCATACATAGGTAATGTCACTCCACTTAAAAACCAATCATAAAAAGGTTGTTTACAAAGGGTGATCACACAAAGAAAGTATGTCCGTGATACTGACCAATCATTTTAACTTCTTGTTGATATTGTTACCAGGGTAAGACGAACTAAATGTTAATTCACACATATTACATCTTCGTCTTCAATAAGCAAACTTTGTGCTAAAAATATATATATCACTAATAAAAATAGAATCTGAAATCCGAGAAAAATATTCATTGGATTGAAAACAATGAAACAAAAATAAAATAAAAAGAATTTTAAACCTTACACACAAGCAATTTAATCACATATACGTAATAATAAACAATGGAAATTCTTTACACACACACACACACACAAATATTTTACATAAAACTGTCAGCGATAATCTTCACTGCAAAGGAATAATGTATATTGTCCTTGATTAATAAGTATGGAAAGTTTTATCAGATATTTTATTTCATGATATCATGTAAAGACGTAATACTGGAAAGTGACAGTGCTGACGAGAGTTTAATTTTCATTTTCTTCTTTCTATTAACACATTGCAAAGTGTTGCAACGGCGAATCTTTTTAACAACACTGCCAAGTGTCGCCTCAAATTGGCTAATTAATAATACTTTGTCCAGTGGTACCTGTAAGCGGCGAATCTTTCAAACAGCACTTTCCAACGGCGAATCTTTCTAATAACACTTTTACCATGTGACGCCTGTAAACGACTAATCTTTCCAATAACACTTTTTCCGAATACGCCTGTTCTTGGAGAATAAGGCTATCACTGATCAAACGAAAACCATTTAACGCACACATAAGTCATAGCTTTTATAACAAATTTAGCATCTACCATTCCAAGCTAGGGGTTTAGCAATGAGAAATACGAGAGACAAAATGTATTCCTTATCAATTCAATAATTTCTTATCATAAGCATTAACATATTTATAGAATATATATTACAGAAATATTAACATGCTTATAGAATACATATCAATAAACATTAACATGCTTATAGAATACATATTAATAAACAATAACATTTGTATTGAATACACATTACATTAACATACTTATAGAATACATATTAATAAACATTAACATGCTTATAGAATAGATATTACATAAATATTAACATATTTATAGAATACATATTACATATGCATTAACATGCTAATATAATACATATTAATAAACATTAAAATGCATATAGAATACATATTAAACATTAACATGCTTATAGAATACATATTAATAAACATTAACATGCTTATAGAATACATATTACATAAACATTAACATGCTTATAGTAATACGACCTTGTAGTTAAATTACATGTCTGTTAAGATTTTAATTTTTCTATTTTATTTATAATTTAATTTTATTTCATTATTATATCATTAAATATAATTATTGTTTAAATATAATTATTGCTATGAAGATGATTATGTTTGCATGGGTCTGATATTTTGTTACAAACATCGTGTTTACTTAAACGTAAATGTGACTCGTGTAAGCAGGATTTTCGCATTAAGGCTTTGTCGCTACAAGTAAACAGTCTGGAAAAGCTTTGTAAATGTGTGGCTGTGACAACGTCATTACTTGTTTACGCTTTTTTAATACCCAGATCTGATTTCGAAATTACACGTTTCCTTCGTGTGTGTGTGTGTGTGTGTGTGTGTGTGTGTGTGTGTGTGTGTGTGTGTGTACATGAAATGATTTATAAGCTTGTTTTAAATGCTCAGTTACCTGTAAGATATATTGAATCGTAGTCAGTCAGTCGTGTTCATAACATCTTATTGAGTCGCATCTTTACAATATCTTTAAATGTAGTCTTTGCTGAAAAGAGGTTTTTTTTTTATTCTTACGTATGAGGAACAACATGTGTATTGTTAATGGCGGTAGCTGTACTTCATCTACTTTCTAAATAATTATTTCCTTTGGAGAACAACACTACTGGCTTTGAATAAAGACATTTGCTGAAGTTATTTCTAAATTGCAACAGAACAATACAAATTGTGCTTAGAAAATTCTGGACTTTTGTGCTAGCCTTCGTCGGACGTCATCATCCTCCATCTTGGACAGGAACTGAGATTCAGAGTGTATCAATTTAGAACTGTTTATTTACAGGACTTACGTGTTTTCATAACTTTGAAACAAATTTATGGATCTTCGTAGATTGTTTTTTATATGTTTACCCCGTGTTTCTAGGGAAATAAATTATTTTTGTTCAAATTTACAAATTTGTCGTCTTCACTCTTTTTTGTCTTACTTTGAACGAGCTGATACGTGACAAAAATAAATTTGAGGCTTGTCCTTTGGAATATATGATATTGGTTTTAAAAAAAATTGAAATTTAAATTCCCCTAGTTCAAATCCTATTTTGCTTGAAATTTAGGCGAAAACATGCTTTCTTTCACAATATCAAAAGTAGAAACGCTTTGAATTATGTTTGAGGGTGTTCAGAAATTTTGAAACTGGAAGTCCAGCGAAATAAGTTGGAATTAGAGATAATACAGGTTCAGTTTTAGATAGAAAAGATACAAATGGAAAAAGAAAGGAAAGTAAGGCAGATACAAAGGGAAAAAAGGAAGAAATGCAAAGGCAATCTGAAGAAAGACCAAATGAAAGGGATTTCAAATTTGAATGCAGTTATTAGAGCTAAAATGGAAAGCACTACCCTACTTTTGATGTTGTAGGAAATATCGAGCTAGTGCCCCCTTTCAGAGAAAAGGAAGTAGATAGATATTTTCATTATTTTGAAAAAGTTGCTGAAAGTTTGAAATGGCCAAGGCAGTACTGGACTCTATTATGATAGAGTGTACTTACTGGTAGAACTCGTACTATTTACATGTCTCTGTCACAAGTGCAGATTTCGGACTATGATGTAGCTAAGGACTGTATTTTGAGAGGTTGATTTAGTCCTAGTGGCTTATCGGCAAAACTTTAGAAATTCTAGAAAATCCACTGACAAGACATATGTCTAATTTGCATGGGGAAAAGCACAACAGTTTCATATGTGGTGCTCTGCTAGTAACGTCAACAAAGACTACGAAAGTCTCAGACAACTCATGTTAGTTGATGAGTTTAGAAACTGTCTCCATGGTAACATTGGGGTTATCTTTACGAGAATAAAATTGAAACAATGGAAAAGGCTGTTATTGCTGCTGATCAGTATTCCGTAACTCATAAAGTTCCTACTGTAAGAAAACCTTTCACTCAGAAGTCTTCTAATAGAAAGGTGTTTCAATCAAATGCGACGTTCCTCCGTGTTTTCTAAGGAAATAAATTATTTTCGTTAAAACTTGCAAAGCTTGTTGTTTTCACTCTTTCTTTTACCTGTTACTTTCAACGAGCCGATACGTAGCAATAGAATAGATATTACATAAACATTAACACGTTTTATAAAATAGATATTACATAAACACTAACATCCTGATAGAATAGATATTGCAAAAACACATTAACATGCTTATACAATACATGTTAATAAACACTAACATATATATATATATATATATATATATATATATATATATATATATATATATATATATATATATATATATATATATATATATATGTGTGTGTGTGTGTGTGTTTGCATGTATATATATATATATATATATATATATATATATATATATATATATATATATATATATATATATATATATATATATATATATATATTACAAATATTGCTTGGTTATCCAATGGTAAATGAACAAGGTTTAGACAAAGTCAAAACGGTAATCGTCATGTGCTTTAAAGGAGAGGATGGACATATGTAGACAATCATTATAAAAAATGAAATCTAGAAAAATGACCTACAATTGTTAAACAAAATTAATATATATATATATATATATATATATATATATATATATATATATATATATATATATATATATATATATATATATATATATATATATATGTTACGACAAAAGAAATGAATCATATTTTTAAATCAGCATACCTTTATATTGCTGGTATTTTCTGTTAAGCGAGATCTTGGATATATCCTTTTTACCTTTCTGTAGATTTGCATTTTTAAATAACTTTTAATTCGTTATCACTTCAGGATACTAAAGATTCGCAAACGTAAAGGAGAAACAAAAGTTACTAAATATATACCCTAGCAAAAGACACCTTCACTTGGCAACATTATCTAAGTCTAAAGACAATCAGGATGATTTTAATGTTAATCATGCAACGAGAATATGTTCTAGCTGTGAACTTATTTTCGCAAATTATGTTGTTTAGATAGTTATTACGCTTTGCTTCTAGATTTTGATGAGTTTGACAATTCCAAAAGTGCAAAATGTTACTAAAATATGCTTTAACTCTCAGTAATCACAGTGTTCGTTAAGAAAGCCCCACTGCTGTCTGGCGATTTGCTGTACAGTTCTGGATAGTAACCCTACGCCAACCAGCTTGGCGGAGACGTTTATGTCAAGACTAACAAAATAGTTCTAAACAATTCACCCAATTAGGCATTTTGCTGTGATGAATTGTTAAAGTGAATCTAATATATGTCTTTATTGTAGATTGAAATAAGTAATTTTTTTTATAAAATGTGCTAAAATCCTTTTTCTTTACAAAACGTGAAATTGTATATACTCTATGAAGCATATGCATTGTCAAATTTTCAGTTTCGAATGAGCAAAGTTTCTTCACGTTGTCAAACTCTTTGGGGTTCTGTTTTGTTATTTATTACGTATAGGCAATGCTTTTTTTGTCTGCAATGAGACTCACTTCTCATTGGTGTATTCATCTTATGATACCTACGAAACTTAATATCCGCTAAACACTGACTTACAATCGACTGACGTTTAGTCTAGCAGAGTTTAATTGAATTAAATCCAACCAAAATTGTGGCAATGTTATTCTTGCGTAAGCTAAAGCCTACTTTCCTGAACTAAAATTCAGAATAAAATCCCAATCTTTTGTTGAATTCCATTGTGACAGATTGGCGGCGTGCAAAAAACACAACAACCTCTTTCATTACGGTTCGTTGCTAGGGAATGACCTCCGCGGTGTGATTTACCCAGTGTGGATAGATAAAAAGAAGAATGCAGATCACTGAAGAAGTATATTGAAGAAATAAACACGACGAGCCCCCTTTCGATGAACAAATATAAAATTTAATCATTTTATCAACAGAATTAAAAATGAAAAGAAATCAATGACTTAGTTACAAAAGAAGGAAAAATGGTACTAACATGTGCTCAAATAAAAAAGACAATACAAATTTCTTTAAATATAAAATTACTTTCAACGTTAAATTGCTATCCTCATTGCCAATGAGATGTGACCTTTGAGTGCAACGATGAGAGACTTCATCACCTAATTTATGCGGACATCAAGACTTCCGTTTGTCCCTGCTCTGTCGATCTTTGTCTAGCTTTTTCGTCTTGGACTCTTGTCCGTCGAACTCTGACTTAACAATCGTCTCTGGACTAAGATTTCTGAGTAGAATTTGTTCTGGTCCTATGATTGTTCAGGGATTTCTCATGTGAATCCATGAAAGCTGTTTCCTTTTGCCGTTTCTTTATTCGTTTCCACGAATCTCAGGTATAGTCTGTCTCCTAACTGAGACAACTATCTGGCCCCTTATTCAATAATGAAGACGTCCTTTTACGAATTCAAAATGTAGAGTTTGCCTACTTGCTGAGACAAACTCTCTACCAAATCACGAGATAACGTCTTACACGATCTCCCGGAGTCTCGACCACTCTTTTTCCAAGTAAGATTGAAGACTGCTGAATTTTCCTAAAGTAAAACCCTTAATTTCTTACAGAGTTACACCCATAAATCCATATTAACCAATCGGAATAGACTGTTTCCTAAACCTGTTCATAGAATTTTTAGAGTGACAAGAAAACTAAACAACTAATCATGCCGTAATTAATCATTACTTTGAACTATCATCTATAGCCAGCTGCTGCCTTTAACCGGCCGATTTTGGGGAAAGGTCTTTTGTCATTCTCTTGTACCATAGCATCTGACTCGGTCATGTTACGTCAGCTAGAACGAATTCCCTTTTGACGTTCAGAGATGAAATGAAAAATAATCATCTAACTGTCACTAGCTCTTTCTACTTTAATTAAGTTGACTTTGATACAATTCCTTTAAACAAAGCTTCTGAGTTTTCAAAATTCGACACATCACATCCATAAACATTCTTTCGTAACTTTCAGTAGTCAACGCAACTAGACTACAAATATTGTGTTGTAAGGACCATCATATTTTACAGTAAACATTTAGTATTTGCTTGACTTGTTCCAGACATACATTAAAGACATGTGAGAATCTTCGTTAAAGGGCTAATACGGACATATAGTCAAACTGGGTATAGTATGCTTGATTTTTACAACTAATGTATTGGCAAAGAAAGAAGTCATATTTTTTCATTCGTGAATTCATTCGTTACACACCAGCCGAATTAACGGATTTCTGTGCACATTTGATTCTTATTAGTTATCATCCTCAGCGGTGACAGATGGTTATGGATTTGGTGAAACGAGCACTGAACTCTTCCTTTGGTCATATTTGGCGTTGCTTCTGGTATCACTGATTCTTCATCTTTTTTAATTTTCTTCAATCGATTGCGCTCTATCTAGATTCTTAACGACGTTTATGTAATTGATCTGATTCTGTACATGTATAACCATCGTGTTTGAATGAATTTATATTTCTGAATTCGAGCGTTGTGCCCTTTTAGGCTCTTTTTTAAGTCCCCTTCAGCGTTGCTTTTCATATCTTTAATTTTCACCTTCTTTAATGGTCTTCAAAGGATCGCTCCCTATCTAAATTCTTAATGTTGTTATTGTAATTGATTTGTTTCTGTTCATCTATAGCCATCATGATTGAGACTAAAAAAAAATTAAATCAAGTACGAATGTGAATCAAAACCGGTTGAGCTGAAGACGATAGTAAGTTTTGCTCAAAACCAGATAGTTTATTGGCTCAGCCCCTAACAAAATCCTCACCCATCTAAAAAGTTGTCTTTTCGCATTATAAACAGTGTGCCTTCTTTTGGAATGTCAGAGCGAATGTGCCACCACACTGAGGTATGCAAGAGAGCGCAAATTACAATGTTGCAATATCAATGGAATCCAGGATTCAAAATGGCGTTCGATGATAATGTCTAACGAGACATTGGAGAATGAGATCGCTCACTTTAACAGTAGTATTATTGGACTCATAGACTAATGCACAATCGAAGCAAGGACCGGAAGCTTCAACACTATTACCTTAATTGCAGATCGATTTTGAAGGAAACAAAAGGTGCATTTTCAGGATGAAAAATTTAATACACATATTAAAGATAAGTTTCCTCGATGTAATGGTGAGTGTGAAAAAAAAGCTGTCTGAAAGAGCGTTTAATAATTACAATTCTTTTAAATTCGATGTAAATAGAAGGACGTGCATACTGAAGGAAAAAAAAATATTACGTAAAATTCGACCGAACGCGTAAAATACTCTACATTAGATAAAAATGCCAAACATTACATGCTTTACGAAAAGAAGATTCACTTGCGTTTGGGTACATTTTAAAAATCCTAAACGTTTAATAATAATCATCTAAATCATTTTTTTGTTATTTTTACGAACATTTCAGAAAATTCGCAACAGCCTTGCTATAAATTATACTGGTCAGTTAGAGCGGAGTATAAAAATACAAGACGAAGGTACAACTGAGAATTTAAGCAAACTGATATTTGCAAAGTTGGATGCTTCAATTACAACTAAAGAATTTAGATCAGTAATAAAAATATAAACAATGAAGCACTAGGTCTTGATACAACTTTGACTAATACATTAATGAGCCATTTCCACTTGTATCAAATAGCACTTTTTTTAATTTGATATTTAGCAGCGATATTTCTCTTTAAAACATGAGCAAAGGTCTTTTCAAAATCCCTATATTTAAAAAGGTCATCCGATACAAAAAATTTATAGGGTTAACATTGCTTAGCTATATATAAAATTTGTTTCCAATTGTATATTAAATCAAAGACATTATTTATTCAATTATGAAACAGTGTATTGTGTATGAAGAACTGACTATATACTAGTTTGGATACGACAAATATAATTCTGTTCTGTTCTGTGGGACAGCTGCGATGATTTAGTGATTAGAGCGTCGGTCTCGGATGCATAAGGTCGTGGGTTCTTCTCTCTCTCTCTCTCTCTCTCTCTCTCTCTCTCTCTCTCTCTCTCTCTCTCTCTCTCTCTCTCTCTCTCTCTCTCTCTCTCTCTCTCTCTCTCTCTCTCTCTTGTCTTCGCTTCTTTTGGTAATTGAAGTTTGTTCTGATTTTAATGATGATTCCAACTTGTGTACGATTTATCTGATACCAACAAACACACAAAAATGTTTTATTTATAAATTCTCCAAAATACCTTTTCCTCTCTTTAGCTCCATATATATTGCTTCCCCCCCCCCGCTCTCAGTACCGTTTGATCATTTGCCCACACAAACAGAACCAGTTCAAAACCTAATTCTGTGTCCTGTAGTTATTGCATCAAACTAACCTTTATCTCTAAAAGATTTGATACGTTTGAAGGTAGATTAAATGCCTCTTTTGCAGTATTAGTTTCTTTCGTTTTTATGTGTGTCAGGGGTACTATTGCAGCTAGGCTTTCATTCTACCATGTTTCTCGGTTTGAGATGTTGCACTTTATCTAGGCCTTGTTCTTCTCGGCCTGTGAAATTAGTGAACCCATTGAGTGTGTTGAATTAATGTATTTCATTTTGGGTGTTTGCTCACTAACTAATGTAATTAATTTATTGTCACTAAGTTATTTGACTCAAGACTTACCAAGTAAATGAATGGCTTAGAGTACACATTTTAAAAGATAGGTGTTATTTATCCAGTTAGAAATATATCTGATAGCTACATTATGCAAGCTATTAGGAGCTGTATTTCCATTCTCTCTCTCTCTCTCTCTCTCTCTCTCTCTCTCTCTCTCTCTCTCTCTCTCTCTCTCTCTCTCTCTGTATGTATGTATGTATGTATGTATGTATGTATGTATGTATGTATGTATGTATGTATGTATGTATGTATGTATGTATGTATGTATGTATGTATGTATGTATGTATGTATGTATGTATGTATGTATGTTTACCGGTTTGTCTGCTGCATGAGGTTAATGCTTTGTATTTCTTGCATAACAAACGGATGCGAAAGGCCTGGTATCTAAACGAAGTGCTTAACATCTAAACCAAATTATTGGCATGCAAATGAAAACAAACTAAAGATTGTGACACGCATCGCCTTTTTTGCGGAATGTCCTAAACAAACAAAGCAATACGATTAGTGGAAGATTAACGGCATGCATATACCTACGAACTGATCCAGGTTAACAGTGACTTTCCAACATGATTATAGGTGAGAAGAAACAAGACCATGATTGCGGACTTGGTGCGTCCTTCTCAGGCTGGTATGTTGTTGTTGTTGTTCTGGGGCTTTACGCCATTTTCAGCACACGATAGACTATACATGGCGGCCAGTATTACTGGTGGAGGAAGAAACCGGGAAATCACCGGAAAGAACCACCGACCCACGAGAAGCTACTGGCAATCTTTCTCACATATCCACATTCGCCGAATCCTGGACTCGAACCCACGCAGACAGAGGTGAGATGGCAGTGATCCGTAACGGACACCGCTTTAGACCACTCTGCAACTCGGGGGGCCCCCTCAGGCTGATATGTACAGTGGCGCTAATATTGCAGAAACGCCTTTACTATTTTTTTTTCAGGAGAGGGGAATAATAATTTACGGAGAAACAATGTCCCTCCAACGTTAAACGTTATTCAGCAATTCAAGTAATAAATATTATTCCAGTTATGGAAATCTTACTTGACTTTGACAGGTAACGGCAGTTTGATTTGTTGTAATCTCCTTCAGTAAGATTTCGAGTCCAGCAAGCACAATTAAGCAGAAATATGTAAATTCACTGCACAGGTTTCCCACATTACATAACTGCCTAAACTGATTTAGTTGACATTGTATATAATTTTGGGATAGTTCTTTTTGTGAATGCAAAAAGGCACGACAAGGAAGATTGTGTGGGGTTGAGACTTGAGAATCAGATTACATATATCGTGATATATTTAGGCTAACAAGGCATTCCTGTCTTATTGAAACTAAGACATAACAATACGGTATTTTATCTACAAATTTTTTCATGTAAGTCATTTGACTCATCAAGGCAATAAAGAAGTCAAAAGCCAAACCTACGAGTCCTACTCAAGCCTATAATCAGTCTAAAGTAGTATTTCATTAAAAATAATTATGTTGTTAAATACACAACAAAATATTAAGGCAATTCATTTGCCAGAAACATCTGAACATTCTATATTTGTTAAAAATCTTGTTGATGGTTTCATATCATCAGAAATAATCTGAGCATATATCACAAGGCGTTTGTTGTTGGCTATGTCAGTACTTTCATCTGCCAATGCTCTCACAAAATGACGAATTTTGCAGGTCACATATTATCCTCACCAACGTTTGACATGCTCTCCATTACCTCAAAACAGGTAGTAGCCAAGTCATACTGAACGGTGGAATTCTTGAAAATGCCAAAGACATCAATTTCTTTAGCCATTAAGTCATCTATTAACTTAAGAAAAGATTTGCATTTTAAAACAGAGATGTCTTTAAATTTAACACTCAGCCAATTGACACACTTAAGTTGCACTTTCACTGTTTTGCCTTATTTATAAAACTGCATTAAAATCTTTTTAGTCCAAGTACTTGATTGGCTAGATTACATCTCGCTCAAAGAAAGAAAAAAAAAAACACTCCCACATCAGTTTCTTACGCTGATGTTATCATAATACATAGGGTTACAACTGAGCGTGGAGCAGGGAGCTGACCTTATTTGACCTGTAACTTGTCATCTTCAATCAGCAGTTTGTGTTCTGGCAACCCAGCATGTCTTCCCAATGTACTGTACTGAAAGTTATTGTTTGATTTGCACATTTGGTCATTGAGGTTTATTTTAGCCTTTCTACATATTTGGCAAAACATAAAGGCGTCTTCACTGTCATATTATTCACTCGATCACTCGACTAACGTCTTTTTGAAAACGTAGCCAGCTGTATGTTTTCAACCATTTCTGCACAAAATTACGTTTCATCTTACGAGTAACCGTTACTTCATCTTTAGATGATGATGGCTCCATTTGTTTGATAACAATGCTATTGTCGACGGTCGGTTGTAAAAGCGCGGTCCAAATAATAATTTTGTTTGCTTTGGATCTATTTTAATATTTTTTTTACCTTGGAAGCCAATTTTTTTCGAACACTGGTAGTATCTTGGAACAACGTAAGGCACACAATTAAGCGAATGGAAATTGTTGCTTCTTTTCGCGACAAGGATGAGTATAAAATATTAGTTTCTTGTGAGAATCACTTTAAAATCACATGTTTATTTTTTCGCCTATTGTGCGTGGTAATTTATGATTCTAACGCCTTGTTGCTAGAAATGATGTGACAGTTACAGGTCACATAAGGTCAGCTCCATGCTCCACACTCAATTGTAACCCTCTGTATTATGATAACATGCGTAAGAAACTGATGTGGGAGTGGTTTTTTTTTTCTCTTTGAGCGAGATGTAATCTAGCCAATGAAGTAGTTGGACCAAACCTTTATTTTGTTTTCATCAGCAAAACATAACATTGGGGTGCGTCAATTTACGTACCGTCGACGTACATGTATGTATGTATGTGTGTGTGTTTGTGTGTGTGTGTGTATGTGTGTATGTATGTATGTATGTATGTATGTATGTATGTATGTATGTATGTATGTATGTATGTATGTATGTATGTATGTATGTATGTATGTATGTATGTATGTATGTATGTATGTATGTATGGGAAATTTCATTAAATTTGTCAAATATGGTGAAGATTTTAAATATATGCAAGTGTATAGTCAGACGAGCTGTATACATATGTATGCTTGTCTAAATGTATGGGGTGTAAAATACTACATTCTATCTATCTATCTATCTATCTATCTATCTATCTATCTATCTATCTATCTATCTATCTATCTATCTGTCTGTCCGTCCGTCCGTCTGTCTGTCTATATCCCACTTTCACTTACTTCAGATTATTGAATTCAATCTTCCTGTTTCTGTCATGCCATGATGCATACACATTTGCACATCACTCTCGTAAAGAGCCACGTCAATCTGACCGAAAATTCTCTGACCGATGGTCATTAGGGAGAGACCGAGTATCGCTGTAAGTCATTCTTATCTGTACTGATCCGTTTCCATGGTAGCACACTCCAGATGATTCGGAGTGCACCTGGTCAAACGCGGGTCTTCCTGCATCGACTGAAATCTTCATATTGTACCGATAGTAAAATCTGATAGCAACTTCAAAAGATGTGCTCGTTGCTCTCACCATTTTAGGCCAGAAGTAACAAAAAAAACCCACAAAAAAACACAAAATCTACCAATCCATTTGGGAACCAAAGCAAACAATGAAATGTCAGCTTCATTTAGGATAAATGATGCAAAGGATAGAAAAGAAGGGATATCATGGCGAGAAAAGAGTTGTCATGGGCAGTGAACTTGAAAAAGGAGTCAACTGACCATCGGCGTTAGAAAAAGAGGAGTTTGTTTTGTTCAGATTGATAGCGATTCCGTTCATCTATTCCATTCTTTTCAAAAATGGACTTAATTATTAAACTTCAGACTATTAAGATTAATTTAAAATCCTTAACAGGCGGTGAATATTTACACGATAGATCATCTGTATACGAACAGAAAACAGTTGATGAGATTATGCATTTTCTCTTATCTTGAACAAGGTGTGATCATTAGGCTAGTTCTACTTTATTAAAGGTGTGGTCATTAGGGCACTTCTACTTTAAAAAAGTGTGATCATTAGGGCAGTTCTACTTTAACAAGGTGTGATCATTAGGGCAGTTATACATTAACAAGGTGTGATCATTAGGGCAGTTATACATTAACAAGATGTGATCATTAGGGCAGTTCTACATTAACAAGGTGTGATCATTAGGGCAGTTATACATTAACAAGGTGTGATCATTAGGGCAGTTCTACATTAACAAGGTGTGATCATTAGGGCAGTTCTACATTAACAAGGTGTGATCATTAGGGCAGTTCTACTTCGAACAAGGTGTGATCATTAGGGCAGTTCTACTTCGAACAAAGTATAATCATTAGGGCAGTTCTACTTCGAACAAGGTGTGATCATTAGGGCAGTTCTACTTCGAACAAGGTGTGATCATTAGGGCAGTTCTACTTCGAACAAGGTGTGATCATTAGGGCAGTTCTACTTCGAACAAGGTGTGATCATTAGGGCAGTTCTACTTCGAACAAGGTGTGACCATTAGAGCAGTTCTACTTTAACAAAGTGTGATCATTAGGGCAGATCTACATTAACAAGTTGTGATCATTAAGGCAGGTCTACTTTGAACAAGGTGTGATCATTAGGGCAGTTCTACTTCGAACAAGGTTTGATCATTTGGGCAGTTCTACTTCGAACAAGGTGTGACCATTAGGACAGTTCTACTTTAGCAAAGTGTGATCATTAGGGCAGTTCTACTTTAACAAAGTGTGATTATTAGGGCAGTTCTACATTAACAAGGTGTGATCATTAGGGCAGTTCTGCTTCGAACAAGGTGTGACCATTAGGGCAGTTCTACTTTATCAAAGTGTGATCATTAGGGCAGTTCTACTACGAACAAGGTGTGATTATTAGGGCAGTTCTACTTTAACAAAGTGTGATCATTAGGGCAGTTCTACTTTAACAATGTGTAATCATTAGGGCAGTTCTACTACGAACAAGGTGTGATCATTAGGGCAGTTCTACTACGAACAAGGTGTGATCATTAGGGCAGTTCTACTTCGAACAAGGTGTGACCATTAGGGCAGTTTTACTTCGAACAAGGTGTGGTCGTTAGGGCAGTTCTACTTCGAACAAGGTGTGATAATTAAGGCAGTTCTACTTGGAACAAGGTGTGATCATTATGGCAGTTCTACTTCGAACAAGGTGTGGTCATTTGGGCAGTTCTACATTGAACAAGGTGTGGTCATTAGGGCAGTTCTACTTCGTACAAGGTGTGACCATTAGGGCAGTTCTACTTCGAAAAAATCATTGAGAGTGACTCTCAATTATATGTGTACGAATTATCGAACTTAAGACAATTTCAATATTTCTTGTTCAAATGTTTGTTTTAAAATGGTTAAAGAAAATAATCGATGTTACGTGGCCATTAACTATATTAGACAAATAGATTTAGTATTCTTTTATATTTTTTTTTCTTAATAACTGCAATATTAAAATGCGATAATAACTTGCATAGTACATCTTATCACAACAACAGCAATAATAATAATAATAATAATAATAATAATAATAATAATAATAATAATAATAATAATAATAATAATAATAATAATAATAACTTTATTAACTTTATTCACTCAGGTCAATATATAATAAGGCATATATAGCACTGAACATATGCACACAATTTACGGTCGTTTTTGCGCAGAAGAAGACAAAATCTGTAATTTCATGTAGGATCTTTTGACATAACAAAAGAATGTAATGTATATTAATAATTGAGTGTAACATTGTTGTATATATCTCAAATGCATTTTCCATTCATAGAGTAACGGTCAGATATCAAAACGCTTTTCAAGTTGAGATACCATTATACAGGTGTGTCAAAATAAATATTTTTTTTTATGCGAAGTATTTCCAAAGGTCCGAAAATTATTGCTGTCTGCGACAAAGTTCTTTATTATTAAACAATTCGTTAGTACTCAGCCACTCTACATACTCCTCTACACATTTTCCCGTTTTGATTATCCCATTATTAAATAGTTTCTTGTATTCACGTTTTGGTGTGTTGCTCATACACTAGAAAAATGCCCTTCCAGCCGCATGGTAGTTATCAAATTGTCAGCTCTACACCAAATATTTTTTTAACGGAATTCAGCACAAAACAATCACCTGTAGCTAAAACGGAACTTTATAGATTACGTGACTAAGTTTCGATGTGCTTCTTCAGGAAGTTTGTCAAGAGGGAGGTGCATTGCAATCATCTGTAGATGAACAACTTGGGTACCAGTGCCAGACGGTTGGTTTGGTAGTATTTCACAACTTTTGGCAACGTTCTTGAGGGGCATCAATATCAAGTGACAGTTGCCCATGTACCTTTTGCATCAAAATACAATGCGTTTAAAACTCCCATGGAAATCTGATAACGTCGTGCAAGTTTATATCTCTAATCGAATTTTCCGGTCTAAAATATCATAGTTTTCTCTAGGCTCAGGTTCAAAATTTATATATCAATGTTCATCACCAGTAAAAATTGTATTGAAACGTCTCTTGTCGTTGCTTTCATTTTGACAAGTAGTTGGCCGATTTGTTGTTGTTCTAGGGTTTTAACGCCATTTTTTGAACAAGATAAGCTATATATGGCGACTATTATAATTGGTGGAGGAAGTACCCTGGAAAACCCATAGAAGAAACTTACCCACGAGAAGCTACTGGCAAGCTTTCTCACGTACCCACGTTAGCTGAGCCTGAGACTCGAACCCACGCACACACAGGTGAGATGAGAGTGATCTATAACAGTGATCGCTATAGATCCTCCGGTTGTTGGGCGATTTAAACTCGAGTCTATTTTTAATCAGCCACCAAGAAATGCGGGACCTCTATGTATCCAATATCTTTTGTATCTTACACAAACCTTTCTGAGCTTCGAATGTCTGAGAGGACGAATTTATATATGTGATAATGGGACTATCTTCCACTAAGTAATGAACAGACGAATTTATATATGAGATAATGGGACTATCTTCCACTAAGTAATGAACATCATTATTTTCCTTCTTCCCCTACACAGCAGACACTTCCCACTCACCAATCACAGACAAAAGTTTTACAGAACGTGAGTCATCTTCCTTGAATTCGCTCCCATCTCTAAAATAACAAAATCACCTGAAAATTGTGGGATATGACTGAAACCTCCGTGCATTTTATAAAAGTTTGCCTTGATATCATTCACAGAATGCTCTGACAGCGTCGGGAATTTACAGTATGCTCTTTGCTCAGTATCAGAAAAGTTTCACCTTTGCTATATTTTAACGTTAATCTAATATACCATTCTTACATCATATTGATATTTACAGGTGTCCTACGTGATGTAGATAATTTTATAAACTGTTATTATTATCTGTCTATGGAGAAGAAAGTCATTGACAGAATAATGTATCACTTTTCCGGTGGCAGGAATATAATCAACGATGACAATTATGCTAATGTCCCCTGATCACGTGTCTGAAAGTCGCGACTATTCTACATCACTTGCTGCATTTAAATATTAACTAAGGTCCGGTCTCTCCCGTGTCAGCAGAAAGCTGACGGCACCGCTGTTTATATTTAAACTATACGTCTTTACATATGCGTCTAAATGCTATAGCTATACAGCTTACCATTAAAGTATACATGTTGACACTTGCGTCCAGATGTTATATCTATATTGTTTTCCATTATATTATATGTATTGTCATTTGCATCAATATGTTATAGCTATATTGGTTTTCATTACCTCTTTTGCTAAAATACTCAATATCATCTATAGTATAGATCTCTGTGCAGATGACACAACATTGTCAGACATCAAAAACACAAAGCACTTACTAGAAATTTCTTTATAGAATGCTTCAAACAAACTGGACAACTGGTGCACATGGTAGTATATACTGGTAAAACTGAAATATTACTTATCTCAACACGTCAAAAAAGGATAAATCTTGATAATGGTGAACTATGTCAAACTTGGAAGGATAAACATTTGCAAATGGTTGTCATGATAGACTACTTGGTGCTTTGGTAGTTAATAACCTATTGTGATGTGTCGAATTTTGAAAACTCTTAGAAGCTTTGGTTAAAGGAATTGTATCAAAGTCAACTTAAATAAAATAGAAAGGGCTAGAGATAGTTAGATTATTATTTCCATTTCATCTCTAAACGTCAAAAGGGAATTCGTTCTAGCCGACGTAACATGACAGAGTCAGATGCTATGGTACAAGAGAATGACATAAGACCTTTTCCCAAAATCGGCAGGGTAAAGGCGGCAGCTGGCTATAGATGATCGTTCAAAGTAATGATTAATTACGGCATGATTAGTTGTTTAGTTTTCTTGTCAATCCAAAATTTCTACGAACAGGTTTAGGAAACAGTCTATTCCGATTGGTTAATATGGATTTATGGGCGTAACTCTGTAAGAAATTAAAGGTTTTACTTTAGGAAAACTCAGCAATCTTTAATCTTTCGCAAGGGAAGTTAAATGAATCCGGGATCATGTGAGACGTTATCTCGTGATTTGGCAGTGAAGCGAGAGTTTTGTCTCAGCAAGTAGGCAAACTCTACATTTTGAATTCGTAAAAAGTACGTCTTCATTATAGAGTAAGGGGCCAGATAGTTGTCTCAGTTAGGAGACAGACTATACGTGAGATTCGTGGAAACGAATAAAAGAAACGGCAAAAGGTACGCAATCTTAGTTTCCCGATTATAATATGTTATTTCATTTGTTGATCTATTGCAAATCTTTCTTGATATGATATATGTGTGTACGGTTTCATTTTGCAGGATTTTAGTGAAATGCTAGTCATGACATTTTATTCTTTGATTTTATAATTATCAATTCATTTGGATGATTGGCAAGATTGAATGTAATTAAAATTTCATTAGATTAGTTGAAAAGATTGCATGTAATTGAATCTTGTATACATAGGGGAGTGATTAGGAATTTAAATGAATTAAGCTTAAGGAATGATGGGTAATGTTTCATAGTTTATGGATTAACTCTGTTTAGAATGAGTTTGACCTAACATTACATGTATACCATATACTAGTTTGTAATATTTAATTGATCACTTAAGTGTATATCTATATGCTAGTTTGTAATATTTAATTGGTCGAGTAAACTATTTTAGAATAGTTAGATCTGGAGGTCTAAGCCATATGTAACTTAACAGAGTAAGAAGTCAAGGGGGGGGTACATACGGGTTCATACGGCTGAGTTGAATTTAATTGACCATCCATAGCGTGACACGAATTAAGCTCAGGACAAGCAATGATCGTTTATGTAAACATAACAGTTAAGGAGCAATGAGTTACTGCGGCAGAATTTATGCCTTTTGTTTCTGAGCCGAATTAATGTAAAATTATAGATATACTTGGGAATGTGACTTATTGTCTATTGCGAGACAGTTTTATTTATTGAAGGAAACAGCTTTCCTGGATTCACATGAGAAATCCCTGAACAATCACAGGACGAGAACAAATTCTACGCAGAAATCTAAGTCCAGAGACGATTGTTAAGTCAGAGTTCGACGGACAAGAGTCCAAGACGAAAAAGCTAGACAAAGATCGACAGAGCAGGGACGAACGGACGTCTTGATGTCTGCATAAATTAGGTAATGAAGTCTCTCATCGTTGCACTCAAAGGTCACATCTCATTGGCAATGAGGATAGCAATTTAACGTTGAAAGTAACTTTACATTTAAGGAAATTTGTATTGTCTTCTTTTTTATTTGAGTACATGTTAGTACCATTTTTCCTTCTTTTGTAACTAAGCCATTGATTTCTTTTCATTTTAAATTCTGTTGATAAACTGATTAAATTTATATTTGTTCATTGAAAGGAGGCTCGTCGTGTTTATTTCTTCAATATACTTGTTCAGTGATCTGCATTCTTCTTTCTATCTATCCACACTGGGTAAATCACACCGCGGAGGTCATTCCCTAGCAACGAACCGTAGTGAAAGAGGTTGGTGTGTTTGGCACGCCGTCAATCTGTCACACATATCATGGACTGGGTAAATCAAAATATCAGTGAAAAAATCAATTCAAGTTTATGGTTTCTCAGTAGGATAAGACATTTTCTCCCAGAAAGGCACATAAATACTTTATAACAATTACACAAAACCTATTTAGACTACTGTAATACAGTATGGCGTGATTAAAATGAAAAAAAAAACATAGCAAAGCTGACTCATCTTCAAAAAAGAGCTTTTGAGTTAATATCAATCCAGCAATAAAGCAAGGTAAATTTAGCTGGTAAGTTGAAAATTTGTACCTATTAAAGACCGAATTGTTTAAGATAAGCCAAATTAATGTACAGGACATCCAATAATAGTGCTCCTAAATGTTTACAATCCCTATTTCAATGTAGGCTACTTGGCAATAATCCCTGCCTGCGATCCATGTCTACGAAACAGTATAAAATTCCCAAACCTTGTAATTATTTTTTAAAAATTTTTTCCAAAACTCTGGAACATTGCTTTGGAATAGTATTCCAGTTGAGATAAAAATGCCCACTCTATTTCCTTCTCCCAAACCCAATACCTATATCCAGTGGCTTCAGAGATACAGCTAAAATAAATTCCTTGGTACGAGGGCTTTAAGGTCCATATCAGGGGTGCACAATACGTCGATCACGAATGTAGTGTGAGCAGATTGCGTAGCATTAAAAAAAGTAGACATCAGCCTATATATGTTTCGCATTTTGGTGGTAGGTAGATCATTTTGGCTTGGTCATTTTTTAAATAGCTCGCATGCTGAAAAAGTGTATAAACCCCTGGTTTAGATGCTATAGTTATATTGTTTTCCATTAAAGTATACGGACTGGCACTTAAGTCTAGATTTTATAGCTATACTGTTTTCATTAAAGTATACGGATTGGCACATAAGTCTAGATTTTAGAGCTATACTGTTTCTATTAAAGTATACAGATTTACGCTTGCGTCTAGATTTTATAGCTAAACTGTTTTCATTAAAGTATATGGATTGGCACTTAAGTAAAGATGTTAGAGCTATACTGTTTTCATTAAAGTATACGGATTGGCACTTAAGTCTAGATTTTATAGCTATACTTTTTTCATTAAAGTATACGGATTGGCACTTAAGTCTAGATTTTATAGCTATACTGTTTTCATTAAAGTATACGGATTTACGCATGCATCTAGATTTTATAGCTATACAGTTTTCATTAAAGTATATGGATTGGCACTTAAGTCTAGATTTTATAGCTATACTGTTTTCATTAAAGTATACGGATTGGCACTTAAGTCTAGATTTTATAGCTATACTGTTTTCATTAAAGTATACGGATTGGCACTTAAGTCTAGATTTTATAGCTATACTGTTTTCATTAAAGTATACGGATTGGCACTTAAGTCTAGATTTTATAGCTATGCTGTTTTCATTTAGGTTTACGGATTGGCATTTAAGTCTAGATATTATAGCTATACTGTTTTCATTAAAGTATACGGATTGGCACATAAGTCTAGATTTTATAGCTATACTGTTTTCATTACAGTATACGGATTGATGCTCGCGTCTAGATTTTATAGCTAAACTGTTTTCCATTCAAGTATACGTATATGCGTCAAACTTCCAGAGGCAACACGTTATAGTTGTAAAAAGAACCTTTCTGCAATAATTATTCATATTTTTTATATTTCTCTCCTAATAATGTATCAACAAGGGACTTTATGTTCAAAGGATGGTGTTTTATTAATGTGATGATTCGGAGCTGTGTCTACATGGAATGGGCTTCCAAACTGTTCATAGAATGGTTGCATTATCTTGGAAACATATATTTCTTCTATTTCCAGTCTGGGAATTCGAATTTAGAACAGACCTGATACGTCCTCTAGCTTGTCGTAGAGGGTGACTAATGGAAACAAGAGCACTTGCTGTAGCTGAGTGGTTAGCGTGAAGGACTCGCAGTTGAAAGGGTACTGGTTCTATTACTGCCATCGGATTATCCCGGATCACCTACCCTGGTTTGTCCTTTAGAAATTCACTTTACTCAGATTTCCTCGGCACTAAAGTTCCTTCTTTTGTTGCAGAGTCGTAAAACAACAACCTAAACACGACAAATCTATTTCCAATCAGGACATGAAATGTTTCTTGTCTTCCCGCACTTGGAACTCGTCATATATGCTTTTCAATGGGGGCAAAATTTACATATAAATTCATTATATCAAGCGACCATGTGGAAGTATCTTTCGATAGTAAATCTAACGATTTTGTTTGACCTTCATATACCCTCTGTAATTGCTTATAAGTAGAGGTAATTTGCTAAAAAAAGAACCTGATTTGCCGTAGCATAATACGATTGTAGATCGGGGACAATGTTGTTTGTTTTGCTGATTACCCATAACAAACTGCACTGACCCAGATCTGCGAATGCATCATGCGACGGCAGATCCGGATCTGTGCAGTTTGGAGATCGACTCTATAAGTGAGTAACGACGGTGGCTTGCCATCCTGCTCAAACTACAAGATCCAGTTTGTTAATTTAGTATTATGGTGTCACTTTCTTGTAAATATTGTTTTAAAATTTCGATTTTCTGTCTTGATTTCTGATACATAAACTAGCACCTATTTTGGGTACCTGGTTGTTCAAAACGGTTCACGTTTAAACTCTTGTCTCACAAAATATCTCTGAATAAGTCCACCATCTCTGTCCAATTTTTTATTATCAACCAAACAAATGTGTCATTAGCCTCGAAACATTTACCCGAGTCTTCTTATCTTACATGCTGCTTATTTATGAATAGTTCTTAAACGTATCGTGATTCCCTTCTAATTTTCCGCAATATGTCCTGTATAATATATATATACATGATGAAATTTGACTGCGTGCTATATTTCGTTCCGCTGAATCGTTATGTGATGCGTGAAATTTTCTAATATATCAACAATTTTATTCTGAAAACGCTAAAAATAGAAAATCCAGTGATAACTTCTGTTGAAAACTTGTCTGCAATACTTCTTGGCAGCTGGTTTCTTTGCAAAAAGATTTATTTTTTCCGCAGATAGTTACCAGTTATATACACTAAATTAACTTAATGTAACAACAGAAGCTGTAGATAACAATATTTTAAAACTGTTATTAGCCCTATTAAAACATCTTTTTCTTGATCAGCATCTTTGCAATTCATCAGATTGATCTTGCTAACATACTATTTATTTACCAACCAAAGTATTTCAGTAACAAAAGCGATCAGTAAATAAATATATTCTTATTGTTGTTGTTGTTGCAGGTTTAAGGCCATGTTTCAACACTCAGTAGGATTTACTTGACGGCCAGTATAGCTGGTGGAGGAAAAACTAAGGGAAGAACCATCGACCGACAGGAAGCTACTGGCGTGCTTTCTCATAACGCACAGTGGCCTAGCCGAGCCTTAAACCCACGTGAGATGGAAGTGATCCGTTAAGGCTAGTGTTTTAGAGCACGTGGTTATGGTAAGTCAATATTAAAGAAAAATAATTTATTGCAGTCATCCTCAGGAACAAGTTTTCATCAAGACTGCAATCATATTTGAAATCAGTCATTACTTGGTATCTGGAACCCTGACGACGAAGTTCACACGTCGTATATTTAATGATTTTGTTATGCTATCTCTGGAACAAATGCATTTTTCATAGGTAAATTATCTTTACCTGACTTAAAATTGTGGGGTGTTTTTCCTTAAATGACATTGTTTTAAAAACATTTTGTCAATTATAGGCATACATTAACTGCATACACAAAGTAATGCGCCTTCTATATTATATCAATCCGGCACATTTCAAAAGTGTTTGTGTTTCAGCAGGCGAGACATTTCTTTGATTCGGGAACAGCAAGGTTTAATAAAGAAGTTCTCCTTAAAATACTTTTAAGACAAGTCTTTCCTTAATATCTTTCTGCTGCCTCATCATCCAATCGTGAAGAACACGATGAAATTGTAAACAGTCATATTAAGCAGAAATCTCTTCAGACTTAATTTGGAAATATTAAATTTTAATCTCATGGGCTTATTTCCTTAGCTTTATATAAGAAGATTAGATAAGATATACTTTTTCAGCAAGCAAATCAAACGAATGTAAGGTGAAACATATGCAAATATCTAAACTACGTAACTATAATAATAAATAGTTTGTTCTTCTTTTTATGATTAACATACATGCTTGTTATGCGCAACACCTGTTCCATTGGTTCGTTGAAAGGCTACTCCAACACCACTTATCGTATTGGATACACGGTACTAACTGTATGGAAAAATGGGAACCAGCCTGGAAATAGAGTATATGTGGGTTTGACTGGCCATGATTGGTTAAGAATGTAAATTACCTTTTTAGGACAAAGAATCTGTTTATCCAAGTAGTAAATGAAAAAATAGACATTGTTTTATTGATGAAATTTCAGTCTTTTAACAGTATTTAGTTTGGAACACTCATTACTGAAATTAGTACCAGACGCTTTGATGCGGAATTGAAAGCACGTGTTTCTGGTACAAGTAGGTCCAGAAAATGCAGCGGTTAATCATCCTTTTTTTTCTACACATAAGCTGACATCCAGGTTTCATCTATACTGATAAATATTGTTTTGATCATGAACACTCAGAAATTTTTAAGTTATCGAATATTTCATATCATATAATGTTTGTATAGGTATCTTATGGGTTCTGAATTAGTACCGTGAGTCCTAAAATGCGAAGATGCAGTGCTAGAATAATTTAGCGATTTTTCTTTTGCAATTATATTTGCACCATACATACTAGCATTCTCAAAATTCAGGATCCTCGCTGTAGCTATAATATCTTTCTTGATTACTACGCACCCTAAACATCCGTAAATGTTGCAATGAAATTAGGATGTCGCATATCGACAGTTGGGATCGGTCTTAGACAAAATTTTGATCGGACACATTCATTGGCTGAGGGAACATTCTGAAAGGTCTCCATGTATACGATATTTTACGTCTTGTATACTTGATTGCCTCATGGGAATTCCAAGCAGATGTGGAAATAACACGGCTATGCTCTTAACACGATGAAACTAATTATGTTCGGATATACAAATATTACAAACTTCCTGTCTCAGTTCTGGTGAAACTCAATAAGTTGAAAGGATGTGAATTTCTGTTGGCTGTAAAGATTTTCTACCTGCATATCTTTGGTTCTGAATTAAGTTTCCATTAAGTAAATAAGGTTCAAATTTTCCCTCTTAGAAGCCCCATCGACCTTGAGTACCAATTATGTTATGTTACGCATAAATTCATCATGCGCATGCCCAGGTACACATCATGACGTCATGGGCTTTTATCAGGTTTTCTCCACGCTGAATTTATCCTGAGCTGACCTGACCCAGATAATGCTTGTCAAAACACGTTGAAAGCCAATTGTGTTGCACAATGATTCGGGGATCTCCTTAGGAGAAGTGTTAAAACAATGAACGGAAATGATAAAAACTACCCGGAGATCATCACGTTCACGTTTTATAGGCATAAACCGTTTTACAATCCAACGTGAAGATGTATCCGACTTTTTGCAGATACTAATTCCATCTCCGTACGGCAGGCATAATCATTAAGCATTTTTAACTCGCGACAGTATCTACCTTTGTTTTATCTGCAAGCTGATACAATCAGTGGCGTAGCTTGGGGAGGACGGGGGAGGAGTGGAGGGTGACAGTTGTTCCCGGGCGTCATTTGCCAGGGGCGCCAAAATGAGCAAAATACAACTAAAGTTTTATAGATAATTTTAGCTAATCCATTCTTGTGTTGTTTTGATGTATAATGCTTGTAATAGTACTTAAATTTTATATATGGCATCAGGTTTTAATATAGGGCTATCTCAGATCCACTCGAAGAGGCGCCAAGTTCATGTTACGTCCCCGGACGCTAAGTACCTTGGATTAGATATCGTAATATCGGATCCAAGACTGAAAATGGTGAATATCTTCAGAGAAAACTAGTAACCAAATCAAAATGATTCAAAATGAAAAATATACTTCGTATTTATTTGACCTTTATGAAATAATTAACTTTTGATCAACGAATGAAGTGAAATTACAAAATGAATAAAATCAAACCAAATCTTTTTGCCTACGAATTAAATCACACAATGAATGAAATGAAGGCATTATAAAAGATCATGTTGAATCTTACTACTACAGTCTGCGACAAGAAAACAAGTTTTAATTTTATTAGTCATTTTTCATGCTATTAGGATCAAGCATTCGACAATACACAGGGCTCTTAGACTTTCATTGCAATTATATATTTATAAAAAGCTACTTTTGAAGATAAGTCGTTCTATGAGGCCTGTGCTTTTTTTATATGCATGATACTAAAATATAAAGACTACTAACACTGTTGTAAAATATTACAAGGAGTTTGAAAAAAGTGGACAGAATTCTTTTATTTATCGTGAACGTGGAGGAATTTCGTTTATGCTGAAAAGACGATAGATAATTATCAAATACTGGCTTATGACTACACATGATATTAAGATAATAAGATTTTTTAAAGCTTTGAAATTACTTCACATAATAAATAAAATGTTGGATGTTTTAGTAAGGTTACCACATAAGATACTAGATATGTAGTTGGAGACTAGATACTTGACTGTGATTTATTATGTCTGGATCAAAGCATTGGATAGGAATATAATGGGCATATTTCAGGATAATATGACACAAAGATGGTTCGATATTTTGTTCGAAATTGGATGATAATTAACATTGAGCTTCGCTTTACAAAAATATTTCTTTATTTCAGCCTAAAATATATTGTTACGTGGCAAGGGCTCGTACTCAGTAACAAATAAAAGAGTGACAGCCAACAAGCTTTGTATGTTTCAAGAAAACAATTTATTTCCCTAGACAACAATGTAAAAATTTGTAAATAGGACTTACAGTCTGTGAATATAATCCAGATATGATTTTAAGAATAAAATAAAAAGTCCTATCACTAAATAGTCTTATAAAAATCAAGGCTCGAGTCCTGACGACGTACGAATATTGAGGGCGATAACGTCAGATGTAGTCTAATATATGAATTACAATAATTCATCACTTGAATCATAGTCATTGTTTCAGAATATTTCCAGAATAAATTTCCTTGAATATCTTTCAGAATTCTTTTATAAGTCAATGTGACAAATTGGCGGCGTGCAAAACAAACCAACCTCTTTCACTACAGTTCGTTGCTAGGGAATGACCTCCGCGGTGTACTTTACCCAGTGTGGATAGATAGAAAGAAGAATGCAGATCACTGAACAAGTATATTGAAGAAATAACCAAACGAGCCCCCTTTCAATGAACAAATATAAAATTTAATCAGTTTATCAACAGAATTTAAAATGAAAAAAAAATCAATGACTTGGTTACAAAAGAAGGAAAAATGGTACTAACATGTACTCAAATAAAAAGACAATACAAATTTCTTTACATGTAAAATTACTTTCAACGTTAAATTACTATCTTCATTGCCAATGAGATGTGACCTTTGAGTGCAACGATGAGAGACTTTATCACCTATTTTATGCGGACATCAAGACTTCCGTTTGTCCCTGCTCTGCCGATCTTTGTCTAGCTGTTTCGTCTTGGACTCTTGTCCGTCGAACTCTGACTTAACAATCGTCTCTGGACTTAGATTTCTGCGTAGAACTTGCTCTGGTCCTGTGATTGTTCAGGGATTTCTCATGTGAATCCAAGAAAGCTGTTTCCTTTTGCCATTTCTTTTATTCGTTTCCACGAACCTCACGTATAGTCCGTCTCCTAACTGAGACAACTATCTGGCCCCTTACTAAAAAATGAAAACGGACTTTTTACGAATTCAGAATGTAGAGTTTGCCTACTCGATGAGACAAAACTCTCGCTTTACTGCCAAATCAGGAGATAACGTCTTACACGATCCCGGAATCGTTTAACTTTCCTCGCGAAAGATTAAAGACTGCTAAATTTTCCTAAAGTAAAACCTTTAATTTCTTACAGAGTTACGCCCATTAATCCATATTAACCAATCGGAATAGACTGTTTCCTAAACCAGTTCCGTAGAATTTTTGGATTGACAAGACAGCTAAACAACTAAGCATGCCTTAATTAACATTACTTTGAACAATCATCTATAGCCATCTCCTGCCTTTAACCGGTCGATTTTGGGGAAGAGTCTTATGTCGTTCTCTTGTACCATAGCATCTGACTCGGTCATGTTACATCGGCTAGAACGATTTCCCTTTTGACGTTCAGAGATGAAATGAAAATAATCATTCATCTCTAGCCCTTTCTACTTTAATTAAGTGGACTTTGATACAATTCCTTTAACGAAAGCTTCTAAGAGTTTTCAAAATTCGACACATCACATAGGCACCTCCCCTTTAAGAGTAAAATCTGGGATTGTGCTCATCGAATTTTGAAGTTACAGTTTAAGTTAATGTTTACATGTCCTGAAGTGACCCCTTCACCTCAGACTCAAGTAACCGACTCATGCAATCTGCCCCCACATTTGAGTATCCACGAATGTAACGTAGCTGGTCTTGATATTGTTGTAGAAATAATGGTACCTGCTTATACCTCTCGGTCCCCTTTCGAGCGTATCGGTACAAGATACCTCGCTTCAGTTCGAACTCCACCTCACCGTCGAGTAAGTTCCGCACTGACTTGTCCTTTGCATACCCGCGTATCTTATTAAGGGTAGAATCTTCCTCTTGAAGTCCCCTTAATTCGCCAGGTAGCAAATTATCTATGGGCGAAGTCGAGGGTTTCAACGGTTTCGGCCCTGACCTTCGTCTCATAGACCTAGTCTCTACAGACCCTTCGAGTACAGGTGTACACATCATAGGATTAAGTTGTGGCAATACATACCTACATCCTAAAATAACATCATGCGACAACCCTGACAAACACGCTGCTTGAATTCGTCCTTTCACATAGGGCGAATCAAGATTGATATAAACAACTGGAAGGGAATCTATACTCTTATTTGCAAATTGTACCTCTACAGTCTCACCTGTATAATCAGTAGGATTAACAAACTTGCTGTCCACCAAAGCTGGATAACTACAGCCGGTGTCGTACAACACAGTAACCTCTACGCCATTTACCGTAGCTGTTGCTGTATTGGACCACTTCAATAGATTACTCTGTTTACTAGTATCTGGGGTCACTACATTTACAGTGGGACGGTATCTTCTACAGTTTTTAAGAATATGGCCGGGTTTGTTGCAGCCATAACACACAACTTCCTCTTTCTTACCAGAGGTTATCTTAACCATCCCTTGGGACTTACCTGAGCCCCGGGACTGATCACGGCTGGATTGTCAGCCCCTGGCTTCCCACCATTTTGACCATTCCGCCTGACAGGTGTTAAACCATTACCTCTCCTAAACTCCGGGACGCTGGTTCGATCCCTGCCACTCCATGTGGTTGGACGAGAGTGTGCAGCTTCATATCGCTCGGCCATTACACTAATATCTTCTAAGGTCGCGAAATCACGCTCCGCCAAAAAAACTATTAGGTCTTTACGGTATGTGCTGAGGACATGTTCCTTTAGAATTTCTTCCCGTATGCCTTCGTATGAAAGTTCGGCTCCGGACATTTTAATCCACTTATCGAAAAGTACGCGTACACGATTGTTGAATTGCGAGTGAGTCTCTGTGGCTTTTTTAGATGACTCTCTGAAAAGTTTACGGAAACTTTCAGCTGTCAGCTCACAGTGCCGTAGTAATGCTTTCTTGAGAGCTTCATAATCATCTATTTCAGCGGGTGCCAAATTATGATAAACCTCCTTGGCAGCGCTTTGCAAAAATGCCGAAATATTAATAGCCCACTGTTCTTTGGGTATTTGATGTATTAAAGCTAACTTTTCAAACTGGGTTAAAAAGTTATCAATAATTTCATCCTTGTCGTTAAACATAGACATGGTTATCTGGACGGTACGTCTATCCTCGGTTCTTCTCCTCGAGGGTCCTAACTTTACGTTCAGTTCTTCTCCCCTCCTGGACTCCACTTCTATTCTTAGACTTTCCATGGCTAACGTATGTTCTCTCTCTTTATTCCTTTCCTCGGCTTGCAGTTTAGCTAACTCAAGTTCTTTTTCTCTTTGGGCGGCCGTTTGTTTTTCCTTCTCTCTTTCGGCCTGCAGTCTGGCTAGCTCAAGTTCTTTTTCTCTTTCCTTCTGGGCTGCCTCTCTTTCCCTCTCTCTTTCGGCTGCTTCTCATTCCTTCTCTCTTTCGGCTGCTTCTCTTTCATTCTCTCTTTCGGCTGCTTGCTGTTCTTTGTACTCTTTGAGACTACGCTCTACACACTCAGATAACTGTGTCCCTTCATAATCTAATTCTTCGGATTTAAGAACTTTGAATTCTCGCGCAAGTTGCCGTAATGTTGCCATTCTTGTCTATCTGTCTTGTCGCTAACTCACCTAGATTAGCTATCACTAACCTGTTTTCTGCCTTCAAGAAAACAACTTCCCTATGAATATCAACGAATATTCTAATTCAGTAAAGTCTTACCTACAGACTTACTTAAAAATCACACAAGTAATTTAAATGGCTTTACGGTAGTACCAAACTATAAATTCTCCCTAAATTCGTATCGTCTGCAACACATGTGCAAATTACCCTTGGGATACTTCCTTAATGATCTCTTCTCGCAAGAGTACTAAGGCAAAATATTTATGGGTTACTTAGATACTGACAACCCACCACTCTTCAGCAATTTCAGGTACGGAATCTTAATTTCTTACAATGTCATGCAACATTTAAGAAATTCACAAATCGTGCATAATTTCAAACATATAAGAATATGTGTTGGCTCAATTCACACTCGTGGTTTCTTATTTGCAATAAATACAAATCTATCAATTATACTGTGTTGTATTTCTTTCAATATATGCTCAGATCTACATTTTTCCACTGTTCAAATATCCCGGACTAGCCCCCACTTATGTGACAAATTGGCGGCGTGCAAAACACACCAACCTCTTTCACTACGGTTCGTTGCTAGCGAATGACCTCCGCGGTGTACTTTACCCAGTGTGGATAGATAGAAAGAAGAATGCAGATCACTGAACAAGTATATTGAAGAAATAACCAAACGAGCCCCCTTTCAATGAACAAATATAAAATTTAATCAGTTCATCAACAGGATTTAAAATGAAAAGAAATCAATGACTTGGTTACAAAAGAAGGAAAAATGGTACTAACATGTACTCAAATAAAAAGACAATACAAATTTCTTTACATGTAAAATTACTTTCAACGTTAAATTACTATCTTCATTGCCAATGAGATGTGACCTTTGAGTGCAACGATGATAGACTTCATCACCTATTTTATGCGGACATCAAGACTTCCGTTCGTCCCTGCTCTGCCGATCTTTGTCTAGCTGTTTCGTCTTGGACTCTTGTCCGTCGAACTCTGACTTAACAATCGTCTCTGGACTTAGATTTCTGCGTAGAATTTGCTCTGGTCCTGTGATTGTTCAGGGATTTCTCATGTGAATCCAGGAAAGCTGTTTCCATTTGCCATTTCTTTTATTCGTTTCCACGAACCTCACGTATAGTCCGTCTCCTAACTGAGACAACTATCTGGCCTCTTACTCAATAATGAAAACGTACTTTTTACGAATTCAGAATGTAGAGTTTGCCTACTCGATGAGACAAAACTCTCGCTTTACTACCAAATCACGAAATAACGTCTTACACGATCCCGGAATCGTTTAACTTTCCTCGCGAAAGATTAAAGACTGCTGAATTTTCCTAAAGTAAAACCTTTAATTTCTTACAGAGTTACGCCCATAAATCCATATTAACCAATCGGAATAGACTGTTTCCTAAACCTGTTCCGTAGAATTTTTGGATTGACAAGACAACTAAACAACTAATCATGCCTTAATTAACATTACTTTGAACAATCATCTATAGCCATCTCCTGCCTTTAACCGTTCGATTTTGGGAAAGGGTCTTATGTCTCTCTCTTGTACCTAAGCATCTGACTCGGTCATGTTACGTCGGCTAGAACGAATTCCCTTTCGACGTTCAGAGATGAAATGAAAATAATCATCTAACTATCTCTAGCCCTTTCTACTTTAATTAAGTGGACTTTGATACAATTCCTTTAACCAAAGCTTCTAAGAGTTTTCAAAATTCGACACATCACAGTCAACTTGTTGAGTGTATAGGGAAAAAAAATATTGAATTCAAAAATTAGGCGAAGAATAAAATATTCTGGCAACAAATTAAAAACAACACCTTGTTTCTTCAAGGTTTTGAATGACTGGCCAAACCAATATTAAGAAAGCGTATTTACACTCAAAGACATCACTTCAAATCTCGCGAGATTGGTCATGTGGTCTCTTATTACACTATTTATGTCACGTCTGCAGTACAGATCGACTTACAAACTAATCATACATAATTTGTTGTTTACAAACAGTGATCATGTGAAGAAGATAAGTCAGTGATGCTGACCAATCATTTTAACTTCCTGTTGATTTGTTACCAAGGTAAGACAAACTAAATGCCAACCCTCACGTATTACTATTTAGTTTTAAATAAACAAAGTTTGTGCAAAAATTATATATCACTACTGAAAATAGATTCCGAATCCGAGCAAAATATTAATTGCAATTAAATACAAAGAAACAAAAAATGAAATAAAAAGAAATGTTAAACATTACACACAAGCAATTTAATCACATATACGTAACAATATATTGATACTGTTTTCATTGCAAAATTTAAAATTCCTATAGCCGTAGCTACCTTGCAATTGTCATTGAACAGACTGGAAATTTAGTCTTGGCAACGCCGTACAAACCAGACGAAGAAAGATTATATGCTATATGCAGTACGTTGGGAGACGACTGGCATTTGACCTCGGTGTCAGTTAGGGACGTATTACTGGAAAGATCCAAATATATTAGAATATTATACGCAACTTATATCTTTAGATCTTTAAGACGTTTGAACTGAAATATAATATTATATATCTCAACAGCTGAAGTTTGATGAAAACAACAACAACAACAACAATAATAATAATAATAATAATAATAATAATAATAATAATAAGAATAATAATAATAATAATATTATTATTATTATTATTATTATTATTATTATTATTATTATTATTATTATTATTATTATTATTATCTTAAATAGTGTCTCTTATTATTATAAAATTTGTATACAAGTTTGTGTTTGCCTTTTCCATGCTGTGTGCGTAAATTTTGTGTGAGGTGGATGGGGACAGTAAAAGTTTGCTTTGTGTATATGTGTCTGAATTGAAGTAATGCTTATGTATAATTGCCACTCTTTCCATATTTATGGTCTTTCTTCGGAACATGACTGTAGCTTCAGTGTATATGGTTGTAACAATGTACATGTCTCATTATTTGCTACTCTTGTCGTTTTCTTAGACATTGTCTAGTTACAATGGGCGTTCCACTGATAGTTTTTGACTATTTTAACAGCATACTCCGCACAAAGTTTTTGACGATTTAAACGGCACACTGAACACATAGAATTTGACGATTTTAACGGCGCACTCAAGACAGTATTTGCTGTACAATGCCGTGGAATTGGTGCTAAATACCTTTTCCAATGAAACATCGAAGCAATCGACCTGGTTTAACCTGGACGAGTACGGGTGTACGGGTGCTATACTAACTGAACTACTCGATTCATTCCCCCTCCTCCTTGCCCATATATATATATATATATATATATATATATATATATATATATATATATATATATATATATATATATATATATATATATATATATATATATATGTGTGTGTGTGTGTGTGTGTGTGTGTGTGTGTGTGTGTGTTTTGTGTGTGTGTGTGTGTTTTGTGTGTGTGTGTGTGTGTGTGTGTGTGTTCAATACTATCTTGACAATAGCACAGCCAGTATACATTTAACAAGGTTTAATAACAAATAATTTGGACAATCTCATGTAAACTTTACAGAGACGGACTGCATTTAGGGTCATTATTACTTGTATGAATTTATCTTTTAATGACCAGTAAACGTATATCCGATATGACTTTAAATAGTTTCTGTGTTATGACTTAATTAGCCAAATCCACGCGCGATAGTGAAATACCCAAGGTAATTATGTCATTTGTCCATACATATCAAATCTTTGACGTTTCAGACTAATGACCCTGCAAGTAATTTGAAAATTATTCTTCAAAACAACACATATTACCCAAGCCCACATCTGAGGACAAGACAGAAATTACAAAAATGTCAAAACAATTTACAGGACGATCACTGTCGTAATTTTAATTCGTGTGTTGAGTTTAAGCAGGGTTATAAGGAGTTAAGGACAGTCTTCACAGATATGTATGCCAATGCGCTCATACAAACGAATTGTATGATAATATTACCACTTTTCTTCCGTAAACAATAAGCATATAGTTTTATCCCACATTAAATACTTAGCGCCAAGTTTATATGTAATATGCGTGCTATTTTCCACCTAATCATTCATTTTCTTCAGACTTGTCAACTCTTATTGTGCACTAACCTGTCCAGCTACATTATGATAGCAATAAGATAAGCCAATCGACAGACCAAGAATGTCCTATTATAGTTGAATCTTGACGGACACAGTTTATAATGGAATGAGAATGTATGGTGATTGATATATTTAGTACTGACCGATCATTAAAATGGTAGCTTTTGGATATATTCAGGATAAGTCAATTCGGACCTTAGGCATTCGATTTCAACCTGACTTTCTTGGAACCATTCCGCTTCGTCACACGAAATGCCTTAGTGCCTTGAACGATGATGATTCTACCAATGAATCCGTACAGCAACATTCTCCATAGACCTTTCTTTTCTATAAGGGGACAGGGGACAGTTTTATGCACATATTTAATTTTACATACACCTACATAATATAAAAATTCATATAAATAAATTATACGAGTAAGGTCAAAAAGGTCCATATTTTTGGATAAGTATAATAACAAAAATGCGTAAGAACATCATTCACATGATTTGACAATTCAATGGAAATTCGTAGAATAAAAAATTGATGCACCCCACCCCCAAATTTATACATGCATTTTTCATGTTCGAAGGCCATTTTTGAGAACACGGGGTACTCATATTGCAAACACAAGCCCTTTCCCTGGTACAATTTTGAAAAAAATTAAGAACTGAATATTTTGATGCGATTCAAAATAGTTTTTATCCAATCAGTTTTTGAGATATTCTACTTGCCTTGAACCAACGTGTCTACTGCTATCAGTAGCTAGCTCTGCTTCCTAGCCGACTATTGGTATTTTACTGGCGGCATAATGTGCACTGACTAGATGCATCATGAGATGCACATGCCTCACGTTTGTTTCAAGAAAAACACAAGTCGGAAAGACCAATTTCACACATAGGTCCTTGTCTTTAACTATTACGCAATAATAACTAAAAAAGTCACGCCATACCTCTAAGGTAAGAAATTTGCCAGGGGCAAACTTTCTCACCCATGCGACGGAGAAATCTAGCTGTTTTGCTAACCGTACTTTTCTTGTCCCAGTCTAGCTATCTCAGACCAGACCTCTCAGTCTAGGTGCCCACTCGCTCACAAATACTACTTTGATTTATCCACATAGAACATAGACCTATACACTTCACAGCCTATCAACTATCTTAATAACTGCAGAGAATTTAATAACAGATAGAAATGTCAAAATGCTCTATTTTAATTTTTTAAAGCATCTCCATTGTGCCTCAGTTGAATAAACATATACCTACAATATTAAATGAAAAAATGCACTTACCCTCCAGAAAGAATCATTTATCCGTCCGCACATTAATCATTAAGCAAATTTCACTGTAGCACTTGCCATATATCCAAGACAGAAAAATAAATTTTCAAAGAATCCGTGAACTTGAAAATTTAGCACATGGTTATCCCCTTGGGTTTGTATTTGGAGGGTCATTTTATACTGGGGGAGGGGATTTTACAATCAGTATTAAGGGCAACACGAATATTTTACAAGTATATCACAAAAAGTTTCACCTCCTCCAAAGAAAAGGATAGTTATATACGATAGTGACACAGACCTCCAATTACCCATGAATAATCTAATGCAACATGCTACTAATTCGTTAGAGTTTGTACTAAGTATAACTACAGTAAAGCTGAGTAGACAGCATCGTTTCATTATTACAATATAACTTTTCAAAATTGGAACTGATGAAAATGAAACAGTTTCTTGTAATAAACATTCATCCTTTATGGTTAATTTCATACAAAATCCATATATTAATGTGATTATACCTGAAAACTATGCAACGTTTTATGTTATTTTTTTTATTTGGCTAACGCATAAAAAGTGTGTAGATCAGATGACACGTCACGCAAAAGTCCTCATTAACATATTTGTATTAATGCACCGCATGTAATCATTTGCGCGTGAATTATACTGCACAAGTAACGGTATTCTTTCTTACTTTAAATGATAATATTGGGTGAGAGAAAGAATCTACGTTGGGATTTGGACGGAGACAAGAAAATCCCAGTCGCGGAGTTAAATTATATATCTCCCCACTCGGGCAAACCTCATGGGAGAGACAAATAATGCAACACCTTGACTGTGATTTCTTTGTCTCAGTCCAAATCTCAATATAAATTATATATGTTCCTTGACACTTAACCCTTTTCAATCATCGTGACTATGTTTTGTTTCACGTGACCATTCGCCACTGCCGTGCTAATATGGGCTTGGATCACAATATTTTTACTTATATAGTCAATACATTTGTTTGTCAGTACTGAATTTTAGTGTGTCTTCAAATTCTAACAAATCATATGATGATCTTCAAAGATGAACTAACGGTGAAGTTATTGTCATAGGTTATCTGGAACTTTTTGTTGTTGTTTTTGTTGAGCGGATGGACTGTAAACAAAACAAACGTGCAATAGGTTGACAGACTTCACTTTCGGGTCAATATCTCATTACTCATTGTTCATGGTCGCCAAAATACACATAGACAACATCAATATAATGCTCATATTCTAAACACTAAACATTGTCCCTTAAAATCAATACCAATAATGAATAAAACTTAGCGAACTATCACCACTAAAACGACAGAAGAAAAATCTCTAACATAAATCTAATAATACCACATCACAGCACGAACTATAGATGCATTAAAAGTTGTCGAGACTTCATCTATGACGGTATAATATGCACCAAGAAAATCATCGACCGCTTAAAGAAAACGTTGGCAACTATCCCTTTCAAGTGTGGTTAAAAGCAAACGCTATAGTAAATATGTTCTACACATATATGTAATGAAATCGGTTTGTCACAGCAGTTTGTTTTCTTTAAAAGTAATAATTTCCAAATGCTTGATTTATAACGGCTAGATAGCATTTGACAGCCTCTACTATGTTTACATCAGCAATATCGTCATATTTTGCTGTGTCGTCAATGCTCGCTCAATTCACAATAAAATTAAAACTTGATTCCAGTCTGATAAAATATTGTTCGAACCAGTCTATAAATAACAACATTTCAAACATGGCTACCAGTTATCATTCTCAAACTTTGTGGAGACAATCTAACGATGTTTTAGCTGAATTAAACTTAGCATCTACAACGTTTTACTTCGAGATTAGAAAACGCTTTCATATGTTATTGGTGTAGGTCATGTTTGTTTTTCAAACATTCACATATAAACAACATTATCGACTGAAAGAAATGGGGGTACTCGGCAATGTCGAGTGTACTTTCGATGATAGTGCTACTAAAATTCATTCCGACCATATTCTGGGCTGGCAAGAAATTGATGAATAAGACATCATATAGGAAAACCAATGTGAAAGCTGTACGCACAGTAAATCTGAAAATGAAACTGCTAGTGACCATAAAAGGCAACGAAGTGATTCAGAAGCTGGTGATTATTCGCCAGTTCATCTAGGAAAATTAGAACTGAGAAAGACATGGTTCCTCCGAGAAAGACGATATTCCTTTCATGAAACAATTTCCACACTTGGAAATTTCTAAGAAATTAAATGAGGAAAATGAAATGGATAAATCGTAATAACACATCAGGATCCTAATTAATGACTTCTGATGAAGGTAATAGAAGCAGAGTGTACATAAACAAAGTAAATACCAAACGTAAAAGCATCATTTGTAAAGGAAAACAACGAAAAGAAAAAATACAATACATGGAATGGGTCATATTATTCTCTTTGGTCTGACCAATGCTCTTTAAAAAAGATAAAATAGTCTTAATTAGAATGTTTGACATTGTAATTACTATACTCATAACGGTTATTTGCATTCGTAATTGATTTTCATTTGAAAAAAACCTCAAAAATAATTTTTTAAAAAAATTAGTGAACACTGTGTCCGATAAATACTCAGTTTATAAATAATATGCTTTGGTTTTAGGTGTACGCAGTTTTCTAGCAATGTGTGGTCAAATGTAGTTTATTAATTTTGGGAAAGTAATTTGCAAACGTCTAGAAAAGGAAACAGGCAAAAGCATGCCATATTAGAGATGTGATAAATTAGCCTCATTCCCTGGCCTCCCATGTTGCTCCGCACACGAGAGCAGGCACACACTTCTGAATGGTTGATGGCCATAGAACAATATTTTTACTATATAGTCTTTGTATTTGTTTCTCAGTACTAAACTTTCCACTGTGTGACAATACAAATCTTATGTTAATCTAAAATACCTTCAAAGATGACTTTACGGTGAAGTTCTTGTCAACGGTTAACCTGCATTTTTTTTGAGAGGCTGAATTGTAAACAAAACACCATGCAACGGAACACATATTTCACTTCCGAATCATCATCATGGCCTTATTATTCACTGTGCACTGTCGCCGAAATACACACAGACAACCATACAATAAGCTCACATTCTAAAGAATAAAGAATTGCATTTAAATCCGTACCAAGAATGCCAAAATATAACGCTTGTATCACCACCAAACGGAGACAGGAAAAAATGATCTATAAATTGACTGCGACTACATTCGTCGGTACAGAACCGGAATTATTAATTGTGTCCTGATTCCTGATACTAGTGGAGAAATTAAAGTTGGCGGAAGTATTAAGAAATGCTTTGGGAATAAAGAAATGGTAATATATGTTTTAACAGCATCACATACACACACACACACACAAACATACAACCAAACGATTTCACAATTGTTCACCACCCCACCCACCCCAACTCACCTATTATTTCAACAGAGATACTGCCTAAGCATTCTGTTCCGAAACTGCTTTTTGTTGAAAAAGACCAAAAAAGCACTGGCATAATGAAGACGTGCCAATCATAAGATTTGGCCATTCGTTTAAAGATAAGCGTAAAAGCTAATCAATATATGTTATTTAAATAATTTACGTTGTGTGTGTTGTTTTGCGTTTTACGATAACCCACCACCAACAACCCCACAAAGCAGGCCCTACATGGCGGCATGGATAACTGATGGAGAAAGAACCCGGAAAAACCCGGTAAGAACATCCAACTAACGGGAAGTTACGGGTAAGCTTTCAAAAATAGAGCCCGGGACTCGAACCCACGCGGACGGAGGTGAGAAAGCAGTTTTCGGTAAAGACCGACGCTTTAGACCACTTTGCCACACGGGGCACCATGTTTTAAGTTGTCTTCAGCATATCTTTGATGCTGTTTGAACTGCTATAAACTATTTACTAGCACAGCCAATTGTCTATATATTCTTAATCATTTATAAGTGTGTGCTTTATCGGTATGCGATCGTCCCGTCAATTTAACTTACCGTGTATTTGGTGCTGTATATATCTCAAGAGCGTATCTGAAGCTATGCAGACTTGCTTTTGATGGTCAACCGAGATTATCCGAAATTCATCTAGATGTCATTTCTACAAGGAAGTGAGCGATTAATGTGAGGATGTCGATTGTTCTTGATACGGACCAATGTATTATTGGCGTATTCTTGTATTGTAAAGATCGCAGATGATGTAGATATATTATTAATATTGGGAATGTTAAGTTTAACTGTATGTGTATTCAACAACTAATTAGTATTTAAAAAAATCTATACAATGGTGAAATGAACAACAAATATTATCTTCGTAGACAAGTCATAGAAGTGCAGGTTCTGAGGATGATATAAACTGGTTTAGAACACTTGGAGGTAAAGTCATTGCCAGCGGTATACGATACAGCTCAGATAGCGCATATATATATATATATATATATATATATATATATATATATATATATATATATATATATATATATATATATATATATATATATATATATATATATATATATTCATACCCGTTTTTAATGTAAATATTTTGGCAATTTGTAAAGTGATTGTTGACATGTTTCTGATAAAGATAGGTCCAAAGTACTCAGAACGTAACAGTTAATACGTAGATTCTTAACGTGTTATAATGCACATCCTTGCTTTTACAAACATTTGCTAACAGTTTATACGTAGATTCTTAACGTGTTATAATGCACATCCTTGCTTTTACAAACATTTGCTAACAGTTTATAACTGCTCCGACTCAACTGATCAGCGAATGTTTTTGGAAATAAGGTTGTCTTTAATAAGTCAGCATTTATTTGATGCTGTTTGAACTGATATAAACTATTTTTTGTTTGAACTGATATATATTATTTATTTATTTGCATTTGTGTTGTTTTTTTTTATCCAATTTTAATAAATCTTGATATACCCACACATTGCTGCATTTTTATAATTATTTTCAGTATATCGCCATCCAAACATTGCAAACAATACATGAAAGGCAAAACTTGCTTCGAAAGAGGTAAATTCCGGCTGTGAAATTTGTTTCCTTAACCAGGAAATGTTTCTGCATTAGACGATAAAGCTTGCAAATTAATTTTAATCGACACACACACAAACACACACACACACACACACACACAAACAGAATGTATGACCGGTTTCGCTTTATTGCTTCATCAGTCTGAATTCAAGCTGAATTCAATATCACTGCTTATGTTATTAAATATACTCGGTTTCTAAGTGATCAATGATAAAATAAACATGATGACGTCATGCTTATATTTTTGACCTGTCTTTTTCTTTAATGAATAGTTGACATAGAAATATGCATAAATATCACAAATTGATATTTTAATACATAAATATACATAAACTGAATCATATAGTTACATATATCTCTTTTGAACACAAATTCATAAACTGTTATGGATAAATAGAGATAAACAGTTTTATTAATATTTGTTTAGTATAAGCATATTTGAAAAAAATAAGTAAATTGATAAAATTTATTTAAAATTAATTCAAAAATATTTATTTCGAATCTTCACTAGTTTATTAGAACGTAAATTATATAATAAAAATTATGAAAACATTATGATGTCTATAATACTTATAATCATAAAATAAAAAAAATATTTATAAATAATTAATCATAATATATTCAGATTTTAAAAGGACCTTTTATTTTTAAAGAATTATTAAATTTATATTTTTATATTATTTAATACTTACACTAATTAACTTAATTATAATTATAAATATTTATTTACTTATGCTCATATGTATTATGCATACCATAAAATTTCAATAATTTTTATTATATAATTTGAGTTCTGATAAACTAGTGAACATTCGACATAAATATTATTTTTGTAATTAATTTTTTTAATTTGCTTTATTAATTTTTATTTATTTTCTTCAAATGTTTTTTTTACAAAACAAAAATATTTAAAAAATTGTTTATCTCTATTTATTCATACAAGTATGTATGTATGTATGTATGTATGTATGTATGTATGTATGTATGTATGTATGTATGTATGTATGTATGTATGTATGTATGTATGTATGTATGTATGTATGTATGTATGTATGTATGTATGTATGTATGTATGTATGTATGCACTGATCAAATTTTAAGAGGAATTGATGCAGGAAATCTCTTGGTCAAGTCTGGTCAAGACTGACTGAGCACTCTGCCAAATTATTTTCAGGGCATAACGGAATTAAGGAATTAGATGACCGCTTTGGGCAGAACTACCAGGCGCCGTAGAGGACCGTAGAAGGCTGGTCCGATCAAAACGTTACCGTTTAAATATTTTTGTCACATGTCCAGAATTCAAATTTCACGTGTTACATCTAAAACGTTTGTCCTTGAAGTTCCATTTTACATGTCGAGATTTTAAATTGTATCTGTTAAATTAAACAGTAGTGGTTGAAAGTTATATTTTTTATGTCGAGGTTTTAGATTGTGTCGTTTGAATTACACGGCGGTGGTTGAAGAATTTCAATGTCATACGTGGAGAATTCCTAATTTTAGTATTGGTTCAAAGAGTTCATGTTGAAAATTCCATTTCATATTTTCAGTAGTTAGATTTCCTCTGTTGAATTACACAGCGCTGGTTGAAACTTTGATGTCCAATGTCGAGTTTTTAGAACGTATCTACTGAATTATACGGCGGTCGTTGGAATTTTAAAGGTCATATGTTAGTTGCAATTTAACATGTAGAATCACATTGATTCTGCTGATAGTTCCATTTCGTATGCTTAGTTTTTACATTGCATCTTTTGAATTCTAAATCGGTGGTTGGACATTTTATTGTGCTTGTCAAAATTGCTATTTTGTATGGTGAAATGATGTGTTGTCCACTTTAACGATTCAAAATAATATTGAGTATTAAGATACATCATTCGTGCATTTAATTATGAGGCGCCATTACATTTCATGCAATTTACATTTTGAAAGTTACCATTCACAGGTCAAGAATTACTATAAATTTCTTCGCTCGTGAACGGACCATGTTATTTTTAAACAAGGAGGCTGTTTCTCGTTGCTGTGAAATTCAACAGATAAAATCTAAATACTCGCCGTATAAAATGGAACTTTCATCACTAATAGTTACATTCAACGTGTAAATTAGGGATTCTCCACACATGATATTGAAATTTCAATCACCCATGTGTAATTCAAAATACACGCTGTAAAACGTCGACATAGGTCATATAACTTTTAATCACCACTGTATAATTCAAAATATAAAATCTAAAGTGTCGATCAATAAACGGAATTTCAGGAGATGCAATTAACTCCAACAGGTGATATTGCTTTTCTCGACATACGACATCGAAATTTCATCTGCAACTTTCTTTATCGACCAGCTTTTGTCCTCTACCGCGCCTGATAGGAGCACTTTACTTCATCGAAGTCGGTTGAGATGTTTTGCAGAATGATCTATTGTTTTTATTTTAGTAATATGGAAAACAACATTTTCAGCTTGTTTTACTGTGAGTGGAGTGTTTACATTTGACTGCGTAACAGAATATTATATCAAAATCTATAAAATGCATCTATGGCGGAAGAACTCCGTAAATTTCTCTAAAAATAGCCAAGGATATATTTTAAGAATATAAAAATATAATATATTGACAAATACCCGTAGCTTATAAAGCAAACAGCAAAACACAATAGTATTCTAACGTATCCCTATGGTTAGGTGCACAATCACCTATCATAGCTCAAACACACGTTCATCTTTAATCTGGAATTAATTTTAAGAATGCTTTTGTCGTCAGTTTGCACTAATAACTCTCTTGTCCGACAATGATGTGCAGAGCTGTCAATTTGAATTAATAACTCTTTTATCTGAATTCAAAATGGAAACTATTACACCTTATAATTTTGCTTAATTTATAAAGACTGATTTCAATTGTAAATTCAAGATATGCGTGTGTGTGTGTGTGTGTGTGTGTGTGTGTGTGTGTGTGTGTGTGTGTGTGTGTGTGTGTGTGTGTGATAATCATAATCGACATCAAACTACTGAAGCTGAAGTGGCATAGTGGCATAAGTACGCTTACTAAACAAGGTATTACCAATTTCCATTCACTACCGTAGACTAATTAAAGGACAGGCATTTCAATTTTCGTTGCTGGGGGATGGGATTTTGTTTTGAGTCGGATATGTTTTCACTTTAAGGAATAAAACAGATAATATTTGTATAAATCTGAGCAAATATATTTCTTTTTAAGCTATCTGAGAGTTGGCCATTTTTTATAATCCGAACACCTCACACCACCCCAGCAATCAAATGATCGTTTTTATGTATTGATTTACCAGCCAGAACATATGAGCATTAAAGTAAATAATAGAACGATTGCATTCAAAATTTCTTCATGGAAGCCTTCTGTTAACAAAAATACTGGATGAATAAAACGATTACTATATTTCTATAGCTGTTTTGTTATTGCCATTTTTGCGGAGTATGCCGTATGCTGGCAAGCGACATATGAATGATGGTATCGTTTATCGATGGCTTTTGTAGCTATTGATTTCCTCTGTCCTTAGAATGCCTACAAAAATTTGTAATTTCAGACAAGACTAATCTGATGAGTCGATAAATAGACTGGTATTCGATTGAAATTAATCTTGGGTTGCAAGCCGGTCTAATCGGAGTAATAAAATATAAGCATATATTATTGGAGTTACAAAGAAGCTTGTTGTTGTAGATTATATAAGAGATGATTTAAAAGGAGATCTGGCTCCAAATGAAATTTATCAAACAAATTATATATATATATATATATATATATATATATATATATATATATATATATATATATATATATATATATATATATATATATATATATGTGTGTGTGTGTGTGTGTGTGTGTGTGTGTATTTGCAATTTGCTTACTTGATCACATTAATGCATCCTTCTTGGCAAGGCGAGACAGTCTCGCTCATCTTATGTCACCAGGTTAAAAGTCAGGAATAAAATAACCCATCAAATTCGGACGAGATATTTTGTTATATTTATGCAATAAAGGTAACTAGTCATATATATATATATATATATATATATATATATATATATATATATATATATATATATATATATATATATATATATATATATATATATATATATATATATATATATATGTGTGTGTGTGTGTGTGTGTGTGTGTGTGTGTGTGTGTGTGTGTGTGTGTGTTATTTTATGCCTGACTTTTAACCTGGTAACATGAGATGAGCGAGACTGTCTGAAAAACAGAACTGAAATTTTGTTTATCCTAAATTTTCACAAAAGACCTGATCACTACTTCAGCGCTGAAAGAGCAATATATTTATGAAGGACTGCAGGAAGCCACCAAAAAATACTCACTAAATAAGCATGCACAGTAATAATGAATAAACATAAAAAGAGAAAAAGACTACAGTAATAACCTTCACACAACGTGACACTCTTCGTTAAATTAACACTTATTAAGCTCCGATGAAACGAACATTTACAATAAAAAGAAAGCATTTTAAGTACGCTGACAAATTCATACTGCACAATTTAAGGTTATGTATGCTACAAAATATACAGTTCTATGTCTAACTAACTGTTGTTATATATGTCTCTACTGGTTAGGCTTAAGTTGTTTCTCAACTACCGATGAAAGATGCAAATAATTATTGCATTTTCTTATGGCAGTTATTTTACACACACACACACACACACACACACACACACACACACACACACACACACACACACAACCAACTTTAAAACTACATGTTTAAAAAAAATACAAAATAAACTCGAAAAAATACAAATATTTATATTTCTTGACATTTTAGTATTTTAAATATTGAAATCAAATTAAACAGGGAAACTGTCTCATTTTGTATCAAGATTAAAAGATTTTATTCAATGCCTCGAGATTAATTTTCAAATGTTCATCTCCGTAATTTAATTACAAAACGTTTTCAAAACTTGATTAATATATGTGGTATATAAAATGATAAAAATAAATCATTAGAGGTTGGGTGGTAATTATCATATTTAAGATGCAACGCTTTTTTAAAAGACTACACAGCATCATTTTATAACACTTCTCTTTTCATCTCTTCTCTACACATTTCCGGTCAATCGTGGTTACAATGACTATCGACTATTAAAGTCGGAAATGTTTTCATAAACTAGCAGTTACATCAGCCAATTGCTGGACAAAATAACTTCGTGGAAGGCGCAACAAAAATCTTTAAATCAACCGTACAAATTGGAAAAAAATGCATTGTCTTTTTTGTCTACGACCTTTTCTGTATCGAGAAATCCGAGATGGCAAGTCTATCTGTTGTCATCTGAGAAGCCACCAAACTTTAGAGGGCACCTTGATGCACATCATAAATAGTCACGTGCTACACTTACAACCAGCTCTAAATTATTGATCAGAATAGACAAAATGTCCTAACGACGCAAAAAAAATCCTTAATTATTTATTACAATTTTCTATCGTAAACATTGTAATGGTTGTTATAAATATCTATAACATAAATGACAGCAATCTGTCGATGAACTAGTTAGATGTTTGATACAATAGACACAATGTATATTCACACACACAAAAAGTAAATAGAAATGGAATATATATATATATATATATATATATATATATATATATATATATATATATATATATATATATATATATATATATATATATATATATATATATATATATATATATATATATATATATATATATATATATATATTGAGTTTGTTTTATTATTTCTGCTTTGCAGTAAAACATGCAAAGTGGATTGAAAACAGAACACGCAGCGTATTATTTCATAACTTCCCCATTGCAAAGGCCCCTTGTCGAGTTCGTGAGATTTTACACACTGATATCGATCGTTTCATAACATGACAAAGCTGAATCGATGTATATAGTACTTGGGAACGATAATAGTAAAACACACCCTCGGCTTTAAAATCTATAGCTCTCGACTTACGTTAAGGTAAGATATGCACAGCACAATTCTAATGAATGAATAACCGCAAACATAATTACTTAGTTGTATTGACAGGTAAAGATATTCCCACAGAAAGAAATGTATTTTTTTTCGTATTCTATCTTGTTTTGTAAGTTAGTCCATTTTATGGACAGGTTGGTGCGTGTACTGGTTGATAACTTTTAAAAGAAACTAATTATTTCGAAACACCCTACGTGACATGAAAAGTTGGAATTATGGCCTGACTTTACATTATATAATTTGTATGCGTGCGCATATATAATTATAGGTCAATATAAGCGACACTTGAGACAGCGCAACGGGATGGCGAACGTCTTCTGCAAGTGCCGTTTCACGGCAGGAGTAGATAACTGAAGGTAAAATATTCAATGCGTCCGTAAGCAGATGGTGAAATGCTTTAGCCGCATATATTTTCGATATGGAAATGAGGGCGCTTTCCCCATTAGTACTAAGGTCATTTCAGTTCAACTCCCACGTGACAGTTCTTGTTTTGCCGTTGGTGTGGACTCAGGACCGATGATGTGATAATGTTATGTCATTTCTCTTTTTTCAGAATCTACCTCAGCCGTCACTGGCACATAATTCAACGGGTCGGGGGGTGGTAAAAGTGAGTGAAGGAGGAGTTCAATTTGGATGTTATCACGTGGATATAATTACTCTTCTGGAGGCAAGCGCGGTAAGTTTCTGTTTGTAGCTTGTTCTTTGTTCAGACCATACGAAATGGCCTCGAGTTCACGACATGGCCATACAAAATTCCAATGTAACGATAGTCTTTCTCGGCTCTGAGATTGACTTGAATACTTTATGAATTTTCTGGTTCGTTTAAGCATTTGCGTTTAGTACACATGAAGTTTAATGAAGCGAACATTATTCGCAGGCAGAGATGAGAATATATATATATATATATATATATATATATATATATATATATATATATATATATATATATATATATACACACACACATCTACCTTAAATTCAGTTGTGAGGGATCAGTCAGTTTTTCAAATTTTCCAATTACGAATAAATATGAGTAAGATCGATTAAGCATTATTTCTCTATATCTGGCGGCTGCAAGGCTGAGAGAAGATTATATAGGCTTATTCGTGGATGTAATTGTTGTGATAAAAACGCTGTTTGGGCCAAATTTCATTATTAATTTGCCCAATATTTAAGAGAGAGAGAGAGAGAGAGAGAGAGAGAGAGAGAGAGAGAGAGAGAGAGAGAGAGAGAAACTGTTTTGCCAAAACCATTGTTACCGCAAACCTCGTATTTAAAATTTTTAGGACACTCTTATTTGCCACCAGTAAATGCAATATTCGCCACATTTGTTATTTTATTAGAAAGAATTAAAAATCATAAACTGTATGCAGCTTGTCGATTTCTGAATTGCTCATGCTTCAAGAGGCCTTGTTTGTTCTTCTGTTAACACGTGTACATGTCAGCGTGGTTGTTATATTCCTTAATAACACGTGCCGTTAATTTATTCCGATCTAAATAATATATCAAAATTTATACGATTTCTCCAAACGTTTATAGTCTTATTCGGATTGAAAATATTGACCAGTGATGTCGGGCGTACCATGACAAGTTTGTGATGTCACGTTATTATCAGTTGTATATTTTGATATGCTGTTTGTATATAGCCCTAGTCTGAGATCTACTTTCATTAATAAAGGTTTGTTTCTTCTGTCCAGTTTTCTAAAAAAAATATTTAAAAAGCTTCTTTGATTCGAAGTGTTATTTAAAAAAAAAATCTTGCAAGTTTCCAGTCAGTATGTTTCTTTAATTTCTTCCTTCTTCCCTCTATGTCCCTCGAGCTATATATATATATATATATATATATATATATATATATATATATATATATATATATATATATATATATATATATATATATATATATATAACGAAGCGAACATTATTCGCATGCTAAGATACGTTTTACACGTATATACTCGATTTAGTCATTTAGTAAACAGGTCAGACTAATAGTGGTTTATCACAAGGTCGATGCACGTGACAAGCAAAGCATTACGTCTTAGGTGATCAATACCGGAACGTTATAGCTGAAACTTTTGCGTAGAAGTCGTGACGCATTTGTGTTTCAAGGTACGATTTGAAGAGGTTACTTCACATTGCGCTGTTTATTTAACCCTCCGTAGTACATAGTTAGACTTGACCCATTTATCGCCGCTAGGTTGGTTTAGAGAAAAGCAGTCAGTTAAGGTCAGCCGGCGGTCCAATTGTTTTGTTCACCTCAAATGAACCCGTAGCCTTGTAAAACTGGTCCGCACAACTAGCCGGCCATGCATCACGCTTCGCTCGACTAGAGCAGTTGAATTAGAATCTAGCTACATGCCCAATACAAGGTATGACTGTGCTCTCTAATCGTTTTGCGACCCGTCTTCTGACCAGATTCTCTACGCATGTGTAAGGTCACGTGTTAACCTTGATTAACTTGTTTTTCTCTTCGCAAAAGAGCGTTGCTTATGTAATGTTTTGCGCACACGAAGACCACTCCTTTATGGTCGAGTTGAATATAAGTTACGCAATAAGAGGAATGCCAAAACTAAGTCATGTTGCTAGATGCATATTCATTCAGACAGACATATTATTCCACAGAAACAGAATCGGATATTCGGAATAAGAGGTACGTACAAAAATTCAAGGATTATAAGCATATTACTCAGTTTTAACGCGTGTGGAGTTTTAGAAGACATCTTATCAACTGATATAAGCTACCTTGAAGATGTTGCCATTTTGGAGTAATCATTTCCGTTCTATTTCCTTTGCTTGGCTGCTGGTACTACAAGACTACTGCTATTATTATTATTATTATTATTATTATTATTATTATTATTATTATTATTATTATTATTATTATTATTATTATTTAATGAATATGTGAATAAATGAAAAAGAAAAACCGATGACACAATTACATTAAGTAAACTCTCTCTTATGTAACGCAATTAGCGCTTGATACCTAACAATTAGTCTGCCAGTACTTAGTAATAGGGTGTTTTCAATTATTACTGAAAAACTTAAAAGTTTGATGATGAATCGTGTGGCTTATCACATGATCTTGACTTTCACAATATTGATAACAAAACGAGTTTTTCGTATTGCATTGGTTTTACAGTTTAGGTAGTTAGGTTTTCAGAATTATAATGCACTAACCGTTATAAGTAATGCTCAAAACCAACTGAGATGTAGAAATGAATTTCTTGGTTTTTTTTGTGGGAAAAATGATTTTTATTTTCAATCCTAAAGAAAAGTGCTTTGGTTGGCAACGAAACACGGGAACAGTCAGCAAGGTGGAAAACATTATCTTGGCCTAATCATCCTGCCGATAAACTTAACTGTAATCGATACTGTGTTTGTCAGTATTTATTTTCCCGATATTATCAACGGCACTACTGTATTTTTCACAGAAATCTTGCCGATATTACTAACGACTCTGTTGCTATGTTTTTCTCAGTAATCATCCTGCCGATATCAATAACGACAATCCATACTGTTTTTCACAGTAATTATCCTGCCGATATCACTAACGACAATCCATGCCATATTTTTCACAGAAATCATCCTGCCGATATCACTAACTATAAGAAAAATGAGTAGAATCTCTGCAAGATAAACTGGTGCTTACATAGTGTGCATTTAACCCGTTACAAACATATCATATCTTAACATGGCATTTCTGCTTGAGTATTACATTTCTGTTGGAGGGAAGTATATCCCTTTAAGAATCAAAACTCGTATAAGTACTTAAAATATGAAACTAATGGCTACAGGCAAATGGAAAAAGTACATATTCCTATTTATTTTGTTAATCGTCTGTTTGAAAATTTCAGATGAAATATATTTTCTCTCTCTCAAATAGTTTATGTGGTAACTCTTATTTAAAGGATATACTAACTCCTTTAAGAAAAGGTGCTTATATATATATATATATATATATATATATATATATATATATATATATATATATATATATATATATATATGCCAACCATATGTTATGAAAGTTTTAATCGGTACCACGAAATTATTAAAAATGTCTATTAGAAAAAATGACTGCTCAAAGATCGATTATCGAATCTGATTTTGTCTGCTTGCTTACACAGTGACATTTACATAAGCTTCTATTCGGAGTATGATCCTTCGATTACAAAAAAGAATACTCGTATCATTAAATAAAAAAGTTTTGCTTGGGGCTATTCTAGTGTTCTTCACCGTGTCACGATAAAGAATCACACCGTAAACACCTTTATAATATTCGATTATCATTTGTTACTGTTGTTGTTATATTGTTTAACGCCATTCTCCAGCGCAAGATAGGCTATACATGGCGGCCAGTATTAATGGTGGAGGAAGAACTCGGGGAAAACCTCGGAAAGAACCACCGACCTACGAGAAGCCACTGGCAAACTTTCTCACATACCGTTCCCAAGACTCGAACCCACACAGACAGAGGTGAGATGGCAGTGATCTGTAACGGTGAGCGCTTTAGACCACCAGGCCACTCGGGGCACCCGATTGTTCCTTGTTTCACGTCTATGCCGTCAGGAGAAAGAATCCCCATTGCACACCCATATAATAATCGATTATCACTATTGTTGTTTCACCGGAAAAAAACGTGAAGGATTCGCTACATAATCATATGGCACCAATCCCGCAACAATCTACCGTATATATTTGATATAAGTCGAGTCTAACTGCGCCTGCACAGACCAGATGTGCAGTCGCATAATGCGCCGGCAGATCTGGGTATGTTTAGTTTCGTAGGAGTAATTAGTAGAACAAACCGGATTGATCCTGATCTGCAGGCTTAGTATGTGGCGGCAAATCAAGATCTTGGTTTTTGGCAGTTTGACTCAACTTATAAGCTAGTATATACGAAAATTTGTATAAAAAATGTAGATCTTTTAGTACAAATCTTCAGTTAGAATACATACCACGTGAGAAATTGCGAACAGTGGCTCTTGAGGTAATATTAGATTATATTAACTTACGAAGGTAATTGTTAATTGTGGCGGCTATATTGGGTTCCTTTTCTTCCCTTAGAAATTAAAGAGGCTGAAAACCCATTATCTTGATATTTAGTTTACACATTGAGTGATTAATTCTTTGTTTTTAGCCTAGTAAGAACTATACTACTGATATGAAGTCTTCACTATCATTATTTTTTTCAGTTGACCATTTATGAGTTTCGAACTCTATTAACAAGAAAACCCGAAAAGCTTTTTCACCCCACCCCCCACCTACGCCCCCCACGACCCCCCCCCAACAAAACAAATATGTACTAATACTCAAGCAGCCAGATGTTAATACCGTAGTTTTCATAATTACTTCGCTTGCAATTGTTTGTCCGCGAGGTTCTTTCAATCAAAGCTATCGGAGCTCTTCTTCAATGGCAAAATACCTCAGGTCTCATGATAAAAAAATTTTCAACTTGAAACACAGCTTTGGAATTGTTAGCGTCAGGTCGAGATTTGCTACTTAAGTAAAATAATAAATCGGTTATCTTTGCATGATGTAATTCGTTTAAATAAAAGTTAAAACTTTATTTTTTGTTTCAATAATTGGTGATTTTGCAGGGCTCAAATGATCATTCGAACTCTCTTAAACAAATTTATCGGACTTGATATATCTACATATATTGACCTTGTTTGTGGAAAAATAGGAAAACCCATGGGAAGAAATGTTCCACGTGACTCAAACCCAAATAGAAAATAACTTGTCGCGGGAAAAAAAAATCTCGATGCTTTATACCTCTCCGCAACCTGTTCCCGGACAAAGGCCATGCAATTTGATTATTATCCAGATGAGTAAGGTAATGAAACACGATCGCGTTTAGGAGACAGGACATTTTAGTTCCTTGACACGTAACATTCTTTGCGGTAATTACCGGCGCTTTTGTATATATTTGGATGAAATTCTTTTACCAGGTGGTTGATTAGTTTTTGAAGTATTTTCGTCTGGTTGGGTAGTGATCCCATTGCTGATTAGATAATTTGGCAGATAATTGGATGACGAACAAAAATAACGAGTATTTTTGTTCCTTTTTTTGCATTATATTATACATTTTTACGAAACTGTCAAACCTATCTACCGCTATCTAAAACATACTTTAAAAAAATTCCGTAATTACAAAAATCCAGTTATTGTGTGTGCCATTCAGTATTTAGTTGGCTTATAGTCAATGTCTGCAGGGTAAGTTTACGACTTGTTTTGTAAAATGTAGTTATAGGTACCATTAAGAACCAGAGCCGTCTGAAAATTTAATTATGTATACGTGTTCTTTTACGGTAGACGTGCTATATACATCGTGATCATGATGATGATAACGAAGACGATGTTGATCATGATGATGATAACGAAGACGATGCTGATCATGATGATGATAACGAAGACGATGCTGATCATGATCATGATAACGAAGACGATGCTGATCATGATTTGTGTGAAGGGTTCTCGTACTACACTCCACAATAAACATTCATTACTTTAATGAAAATATATTTACATGGAGCTAAACATGTAACGTTTCCTCCAAAGTGTAATGTTTAAAGAATTTTATTATAGTGGTGAACGCTACCGTTTCTAAATGTTTCCAAGCAACCACAGAGTCTCAGTCATTGTCATCTCACTTTTACCTGCGTGGGTTCCACCTGCGAAATTGGCAAATGTGGGCAGGTGAGAAAGCTTTCTAGTAGATTCTTGTTGGTCGGGGATTCTTAGTTTGGTTTACCCGGCATTATAACTCTACCAATTGTACTATCCACTGTGTACAGCCAATCATGTGCTAAAAATGTTTTTAAACTCACAAGAATAACCTCGCCGGTGGCTTAATGGTTAAAGCGTCTGTCTCGGATGCGGGAATTCTTAGGTGCGATCTCCGGCCGAGTCATATCAAAGACGTTAAAAAATGGTGCTCACAGCTGCCTAGCTAGGCGCTCAGCATTAAGAGGTTAGTGTTCGGACTGGTCTGCCAGGTGTCAAGATAATGTGACAGGATGGGACATCATACTGTCTGCGGCACTATGTCCCAGTGCTAGATATCACTATAAACTGCCACACTGCAGACGTCGTAGCGATATGGCTGAAAAATTGTTAAAGCGACGTTAAAAATCCAGATCACACACAAACACATACACACACACGCGCAAACGCACACAAACACACACAAACAAGAAGAACCAGACAACACAAAGTCAACACTACTAAAGAATCTAAAGATGGTGGAAAAGTATTAAATACTGTTACTTTCCAGTGTATCTCTTGTCTGAATACTTTTAATTGTTATAGAGCATCAAACAGCTAAATTCGTGGGTTGTGCTTCAAATATAAAACTTTCTAACATTGTCTAAGACGACTGTGCCAATCAGTGGATGTGTCTTTAATGTATCTTTTGCAAGCTATGGTGTTGTTCATATTGCATTTACAAGCTATGGTTTTGTTAATGTAGCATTTGCAGGCTTTGGTGTACCTAATGTAGCGTTTGCAGGTTTGCAGACTGGAATTTAGTGATGCTGTCAATGTAGTATTTGTATTATATGATTATGTGATATATATATATATATATATATATATATATATATATATATATATATATATATATATATATATATATATATATATATATATATATATATATATGGATGGATGGGGGCCCCGAGTGGCCGAAAGCGCTGACCGTGACGGATCACTGCCATCTCCCCTCTGTCTGCTTGAGTTTGTGTCCAGGTTCGGCTAACATGGGCAAGTGAGAAAGCCTGCCATTAGCTTCTCGTGGGTCGGTGGTTTTTCCCGGGGTTTTCCAGGGTTCTTCCTCCACCATTAGTACTGGCCTCCATGTATAGTCTATCTTGTGCTAAAAAATGGCGTTAAACCCTATAGCAACAACAACATATATATGGATTGATGTGGGTGTTAATGCTGTATTTGTTGGCTGCAGTGTTATTAATTATGTAGCTTCTGTGGCCTTTGGCGATGCTGTTAATGTAGCATTTTCAGGCCACAGTGTTGTAAATACAGTATTTACAGATATTGTGTTATTATGTATATTACAGTACTTGCATGCTATGATTTTGTTATTAACGCAGTATTTGCAGGCTATGGTGTTGTTATTATATTATTGGCAGACCATGGTGTTATTGATATAGTATTTGCTGGCTATGATGTTAGTATTATAGTTATTACAGGCTGTTAGCTTAGTATTTGCAGCATATGGTGTTGTTATTAAAGTGTTTGTAGGCTATGGCGTTTTTGTTGTAGTATTAGCAGGCTGTGGTGTTTTAGTGTTTGCACGCTGTGGCGCTGTTATCGTTGTATTTGCAGGCTATATTGTTGTATTTGCAGACTATAATGTTGTTATTGATGTATTTGCAGGCAACGTTGTTCTTACTGTAGTATTTATAGGAACTGCACATTATAATTTTTATTGTCTGCCTCGTTAAATGTAATTAACCAAGTCATTTTTAAATATAATTATCATGATCTATATTATATTATATTATATTATATTATATTATATTATATTATATTATATTATATTATATTATATTATATTATATTATAGTAGATGTTGCCATCAGTTTACGCTCTACTAGCCAATATACACTATCCTATTTGTTTTGCCGCTTGATTCAAGGAGCCAAGAAAACACGAAAATTATTCCTATGTTGAACCCCAAACTCAATCATTCTGCTAGGAGATATTGATTTTTGGATTTACATATGAAAGAGTTTCTCCAATGCAGTACTGGAGTACTTTTTTGATGGCCTTCTCTAATTTGACAATAATGGAAAAGAGTTCAATCAATGAATGAGTAGTGGGTGCTTTGTAGAGAGAGTGCATGTGTCATTTAAATCAAAACAGCTTAGCAGCTAGTCCATAAATTCTAACAGCATTGCTAAACATATTTAGAAGCAATCATTATAGTCGTACTGTATAAACCGTTGCGTTTACTAAGCACCTCGAAATGATTCGTGTATACGCTAATAAGTCACGAAGGCCACATTTCAAGAGGGCAATGAATTCCGGTAGAAAAGGGACGTCCAATGACGCGGTTGCGATAACCTAGACCTGCAAAGCACTGTTGTAGTATCAGTCCGGGCAAATGCAGATTATTTTTGTCAAGCGAATACATTTTGATTTCATTCCATGAATAAGTGTTGACATCATTGAGATTTTCGACGCCATAATGTGTTTGACATAAAATAGTACTGTAGGCTAGTATACAACTGTATTGATCGTGCAACAGTCTTTTCGACACTAACCTCTTCATGCTGAGCGCCAAGCGAGGCAGCTGATGGTACCATTTTTATAAGTATTTGGTATTATTCAGCCTGGGTTCGAACCCGCGATCTCTCGCATCCGAGGTGGGTGCTCTAACTGCTTAGACAACCAGAGCGACCGGGTTAAAGATGTGATTTGATTAAATTCACTTTAAGCAAAGCCTACGGCGCCATGAAATTTGGGGAGTCTTGTTTAGATTTACCGCCACCCTACCCCCGTTTAAATAGGGCGGGGTGGCTAATAAAAGTCCTGTGAAAATGAATAAATATCAAGCGAAAGTTATATGCAACTTTCGAAAATATTTAGCGATTTATGACCTGCTGCAAATTGGTCGTGCAAGCTTTCTCTTCGTGTTGCCTAGCCACTCTTGTGCTGAGGTGCAGACACACATACATACATACATACATACATACATACATACATACATACATACATACATACATACATACATACATACATACATACATACATACATACATACATACATACATACATACATACATACATACTAGAATCAACTACATTCGGTGTTATTCATTGTTTTATTTAACTTTACTTTTGAAAAGTATTCGTCTCAATGCGAGAGTTACTGAAAATAGCGAAAAACACCAGTTGGGTTCTATCAGCACAGCTGAAATGTTCTATTTAGTTATCGCCTATGCAGTTTCACAAGAGACCGATCATTTAATAGAAGAGAGCTCTTTCGAACCAGAATTCTTATTCTCTTTTTTCTCAAGATACTGTTTATATTTCTTCAGTAGGGAATGTAATAAGCTCCCTTTTTTCTGAAATTCAGAACAAGAATATTAATTTTATCAAGCTATTTAGGCGCCAGTTCAAAAAATTAAACTCAATAGCCTCATCTTCACTCTCACCCCCACTCCGAAAAATAAATGGTCGGTCTGTAATGTCTAATTTGATTCTTATTAACAATGTTTTTAAAATGCCAAGTATAATTTTCCTAATTAAGTTTAATAATAAAAATAATATATTTTTCCTGGGTTCAAATAAAAAATGTGTAGTTCTGGTTCCATTAAAAATGAATTAAGGTAGGTTGGTTGGTACAAGCGCGGTTTTTTTTTGGGTGGGGTGGGGTGGTATGTGTCTGGACTAATTTAAATGAAGCAATAACTAGAAAATAACAGTAATTTGCAGCTTGAATTTAAATGCGACCGTAGTTAAATTCCTTTAGTGTTGTTTTTTATGTTACCAATTTTTCAAATCCCTTTCCCCTCACCACCAGAAAAAATAGAATCTGCAGGAATACAAATAGTCGGGTAACCAAAACCGCACGTTGTTTTTTTATTTTTTTTTCTCGCCTCATTGCTGCTAAAACTGACGGAAAGTCCAATTTCTAAACGCCAAATCAGATCAGCTGTTGTGTAATGCAAAAAGGCCGGTAACGTGTACAATGGGAAACTAGTCACATGATGGGTTTGCACGATGAACTAACATTGAAATTGCTGAGTAAATCCTTAGAGGAAGTAAAGTGTATGAATTCATTTGACGGTAAAAGACCAATAATTCATTTGCTTTTTGTGTCAGCATTTTCTTTACTTCCTTCTCTAAGTTCCATTTTTAGACGCTTCATATCGTTGCAATATTGAAACGAATTTAGTAAACATATTGCAGTTACATTGGATTCATATCGGAGTGAATTTGCACGTTCTTACACTCCCCGTGGCTAAAGTTAATTATCAGTTTTAAATTCTTGAAAACTAAACACGGAAGAGCTCTCTTTGCCCGCTCCATTACTAAATGCGAACTAACTAGAAAGGGAAGGGCAGAATATGCGATAATTTAAAATTCGAATTTTACAATTAATATTTCCAATATATCCATAAGATAATTAAGAAAGATAGAAACCGTCAGTTCTCTTGATGTCTGTATATTTTATTGCACAGTAAGGCTGCAGTTTTAGTTATACGAAGGTCTCTTATTTTCAGTATGTTAGATGAAATCATGGAAACGGGGAAATGACGAAATAATGTACATGTCCTATTAATGTCCGTTTGATATCCTATGTTAAAGTCCGTTTGATATCATGTGTTTAAGTCCAGTTGATGCCTTTTGTTGAAGTCTTTTGATGTTATGTGTTCATGTTCGTTTGATATCCTTTGTTCAGGTCCAGTTGATACCCTGTGTTCAAGTCCAGCTGATATCCAGCGTTAGAGTCCAGTTCATATCATGTGTTAAAGTGCAACTGGTATCCTATGTTAAATCCGTTTGATGTGTCATGTGTACATATGTTGTCCAGTGTTAAAGTCCGTTTGATATCCTGTATTCAAGTCCATTCGAAATGTAGTGTGTTTTAGGCCATGTCATATGCGATATTTTACAGATGTCATGTGGTAAAATCGATCTAATGTCCTCGTTGCTCACCAATGATCATTTTATGACTTCATTAATTCGCCCATTCGCTAACTCATTTTGTCAATGACTCACATAGTTATGATATTTATAAGGAAAGGAATCACCTCTGTCTTCGTGGGTTCGAGTCTAAGATTCGGCTAACGTGGGTATGTGAGAAGGCTTGCCAGTAGCTTCTTGTGGGTCGGTAGTTCTATCTACGAATTTCCATGTTTCTTCCTCCACCATTAATACTGGCCGTCATATATAGCCTATCGTGTGCTGAAAAAAAATGGCCTTAAGCCCCTCAACAAAAACAACTTCGCCTTTTGTATCGCACAATGCCATGAAAATAGTCGACCAGTGCACGCTTGTCTATAGCTATGCAACTCTCATAGACCTTCCCAATAGACCATTATAGTAATGGTACTAACAGCTGCCTCGCTTGACGCTCAGCATTAAGAGGTTAGTGTTAGGACTGGTCGGCCTGGTGTCAGGATAATGTGACTGGGTAAGACATCGTGCTACATGTCTGCGGCATGATGCCACACTGCTAGATATTACTATATAAACTGCCACACTGCAGACATCGTAGCGATATGACTGAAAAATTGTTTAAAGCTACGTTAAAAAAATTATAAACACCACACCACACCAGATCATTATAGTTATTTCCCGTTTCATTTGTTGCATTCAACGGTTATTGGGCTGGGTATAGTGTGATATGCCTTTATTTTACCTCATTCATTCCCTTCCATTTCAACCCTTTTCAAGTCGTAAAGTTTAATCATGCTACTGCAGTACGGCAGCTTTTCCAGATGACAAGACGTATTATAGAAAAAGACAACTTGTAGTTGTACCTGATATATAAGCAAGTATGGACGGTATGGAATTGTATATACCGTCCGTACTCGCTTATATATCAGGTACAACTACAAGTTGTACAGACCCAGATTTACCGTTAAATAATTATATGACAGATCTAGTCTATGCAGTTTGTTTGTAGCAATGAGTAAAACAAACACAGGACTCCGATCTTCCGGCCCATTATTCAACGACAGACCATGGTATATATTGTATATATTAGTAATTGACTTATAAACGAGTATATACGGTGCGCTTTACCCTTTGCAAGATAGCAAGTATATTCAAATTAGTACGTTTAAATGAGAGACAAAAATATATTCCTCTCTCGCTACAAAAGTTACAAATTATCTCGTGGTATGATATCTGGAGTTTCTCGAATACAATAGTTATGTGTTTCATGACGTTTGTATTACATAATGACGGTCAGCTGTAACATTTTTTGGACTGGGTCTTTTATTTCCATATGGATGAATTAAGCTAAAATGGTCTTAAAAGGTACGAAGAATTCGCAACATGGGTAGAAAGGTGTAACATTTACTTATTTTTTTTTCTTTTTGTATCTTGCTTGGAAGAATAGAACAGTTATGAAATCAGTTGAAATGGAGGAAAATATAATTAAACTTTGAAAGCAGTTCATTAAAATTAATTTATTTCGTTTCGATTACATAATTTAAGGTTATAAAAGTTTATCTATATGCATTTGGAACATTATTTTAAATTATGCCTACTGCAATTGTTACAACAAAAATTGGAACAAAACTGGGGGCTTTTCCGTCTGAAATGGTTTATTTATAGGATTCATTTTATGGGTGTAATTGTTTGAATTCTTCGATAAATTTATTTTCATGAGTGCATGATTCTATCGTGATAACTGTTCACTGCGTGTTTTATCAGATTCCAAACATTGCATCATTGTTTCATTCTCATTGTTTAATTCTCATTCATTGTTTTATTCCAGGACAAGCACTAATGAAACTTGCGTTGGGCGCAAGATATCGACCCACGTGTCTACTATGTTAACAGACTGTGGTCTACCTTCTATGAACGGCTCATTCGGCAGCTTTACCTCAGAAAAACAAGCATCTTTTATGATGGACCAAGCTAGATATAGTTCAAATAACTATCACTCAGACCCAGCTTCTGACAGAAAGTCCCAGTCCTCCACTATTCCAACTTGTATCGTTGCCCCAACAGCTAACGACCATAGATTATCCGATGATATGGACGAAAGAGACTTGTCACCGTCCTCCTTCATTCCTTCTAGAAAACAAAGGGAGTTCATTCCAGAAAATAGAAAAGATGACCATTATTGGGAAAAAAGAAGGAAAAACAACGAGGCCGCTAGGAAATCGAGAGAAAAGCGAAGAATCCATGACATGGCTTTGGAAAACAGAATTATGGACTTGACACGAGATAATTGCAGGCTGCGAAATGAGCTGGTGGAACTGAAGAAAAGGTTTGGTCTCCCTTTAAATGGGAGTATAATTAACTCTGAGGATGACGAATCTTCAAATCAGGCTGATACTTCATATCAAGAATCGCTTCAACCGTCGACTCCTAAGGCCGTTCCTATGACGACAACTGCTAACTTAACTCAAGAAATCTTGATGAACCACCAGCAGCAGCAAGCAGCAGCTAATGCGATGCTCACTCCAGCTGAAAGTATACCTAGACCATATCAAAACATTTATTCCGGATCAGCGAAGCGCGCTTATCATACATCATCATTACATTCGCCAGACCAATTCCCCCATACACCTGAATTAGATGCGAAACATGCTCGGAGAGACGATGCTGAAGTCATACATTCGCGTTCATTGCTACCAGATGAAGACCTTTATAACAAGAAAGTGGAGCGGATAAGTTATGGATCACCCCGTGTCCATTTAGACCCGACAAAGTCAAGATTTCACCAGCCAGATTTCGGTCGCGATTACGCTTCACAATATTGGGCAAACACCACCGACATTACTTCATCAGATTCCAATGACGAGTTTGACCAAGTACAGGAGGAACCCCTATCTTTGGTCAAGAAGCCATCTGCTGCACCCGATAACTCAGGAAGTGACATATCAAATTCATCAGCATCTTCAGATATCCACCAAGACCCTATTCCTCCTTCTGGGACAGCATTACCTCACAAATTAAGACATAAAATACCTCAGGAATTCAACCCCCTCATGTATGGACCCTCGCAGGCTGCTCCCCAGGTTTACATCAGTGGTCTTACTCAGCTGTCTGAGCTAGCTTTAGCTCAGTCCCCGTCTTTGTCCATGCTCACAGACGACGGATCACGTGGTCCAATGGATGGCAGCGACAGCAGCAGCAATTCTGGAACCTCCTCTCGCGTTTCCAATATGCGCGCCATGTATGACCCGAAGTATGCCGAGAGACGCCGGAAAAACAACGAAGCTGCAAGGAAATGTCGGGAAAATAGAAGAACCCTGACGAAATTGAGGGAAGCTAAATCTGAGTATCTGGAATCTGAAAACGGAAACCTTCGTGAAGAAATCGAGAACCTTCAAGAAGAAATGAAACAGCTGCGGGAAATGCTGGAGCGAAAACAACTGTCCGAACATGTAATTAAGAAAGAACAAGACGACGTTTGTGAGAACCCACCTTCCTCTAAATGCGCTGACGAAACGAATTAATTGCCGTAATGTTTAAAAATATTTATAGTGAAAATCAGTATAGATCCTTCGATCAAAATCAAAAATAGAAGAACAGTTTTCGGCCAGTATACACGAATGAGTATTAAGAAAATTTGATCGTTCCTCTAGAGACTACATGAGTCTTTATTTTGATCATATCCCGTACATTGTCAGTATTTTGTTTTAAACGAATTTCCATTTAAGAAGGCGAGATCAGTTGCTTGATGCAAATGTTAAAATTTTAATATAATTTGTAAAAAATAACGGAATTTCCTTAAATTTAAGTAGCATTAACGCATATCAGTATATTAGTTTCCACGCCAGAAGGAATAATGAAAAACAGGTATATATTTTCAATGTTCCTCATCTCAAACATTAAAGATTAATTTCATTTTTTATAACAATCGGAAAAAACATAACTTTAACATCCGATTGGTCTGTCAATGGTCATGTGTACAAAAAGAAGCAAGAATGTATGTCTCTTTTTGTTTAGTTTATACTCTTGTATGCATACCATGTGGACGGAGCAAGTAATGAATTTGCCCAAAAACATTTTTCATGGACTTGAACGATTCAAATATGACTTTATTCATGGGGGAAAATGTCCGTTGTATTGTTCAGTTACTTCTTCGGTTCTTAACGCGTATAATGAGGTGGCTACTAAGAATTACGGGTAGATTGAGCTCAGGTGAGGTTGATGCATGTTTTTGTATCAATATTTTAATATTTTCATTCATAGATGCATAAATGCAAATCGTCATGTATTATGGATTAATTTAAATTGGTCCCTTAAAGGCAGCGAAGAGATATTCATAATACTATTCCAATAAATACCTCATGGAATATCTAATTAATTCTCATGAAGTCAGCTAAGTCGCTCAGGAATTTAAACGTTTACTGTATAAAGCATGTGTTTTGTAAATAGTTCTGGTGTTCTTCATGCGATAACCTATATAGAGAGTGTTGAGTGGCTTTTTTTAACTGTTCCGATTGATGGTTGATATGATTTTATTGCATTATATTTTTCGGTTTGGTTTGTTTTCCTTATAAAATAATCTATAATCTCCCATTCCAGAACTGGTCTCTCAGGAAATATTAATTGTGGGTCATTCGTATAATTTTGATTCAAGGAATAGACATGGGCATGAGTTTTAAAAACTTTTATATTTTGAATTAATGACCATTGATAATTCACTTCTAAATTATTTTCTATGCATTCTTTCTTCAGGGTTGAAGACCTTTGATGTGATCTGAAAGTGCTTTAAATATCCAAAATGTTGGTGCTGTCCCATCATGTTTCCAGCACCTTGAAAATATGACCGTCCTGAACTGATGTTACAAGTGCTATTAACTACATCTAAGTACTAAATCGATGTGTTAAAAGTAACATCAAAGACCTGAAAGTTTAAATTCGATATTTTCTAAATAACATCAACGACCTAAAAGTCCTAATTCAATATATTACAAATAACATCAATGACCTGAAAACTTAAATTCGATATGTTACAAAAAACATTGACGGCATCGGAACACAAATTCGTTTTTTTATAAGTAACATCAACTACATATAAGTTCTTTTTTAATGTTTTCATAAAGTAGTTCGGCAATCGCGCAGTAATAATAATATTCCAGCATGAGTTTGTTATGATATACATATCATTTTGGAAAATGAATCTGTTTATTACATTTAAATATTAGTTTATTTCTGAAACAATCTACCGAATTTTCCTGTCAATATTTTTCATTATTTAATTTTTATTTTATTGGGGGGATTTCGTTTTAAAATTTATCGAAAATTAGATTACCTATGACAAAAACAAAATTAAATTCATATACAGCTTTTAAAATAAAGTGCTATGAGACCTTGACAATCTAACAGTAGGTTTAGATTTTAGATTAGATACATTGCTCTTTATTTTCTTAAAAAAGTCAGCGATTATCCTGTTTGCTCAAATAATGTTCTGGAATGAACATCACTTATATTACTACCTCACGAAAGCCGTCTAATTCTCGTTAGGCTTGAATTTCATGAGTGAACTAAATTTTTAAAGCGGTCTTTAAAATGAGAGATTTGTTGAATTTGTTTATTATCCACAAAGTGTGGAATGCAGCATTTTTTTTAAAACGGGTAAATCATGAATCGAATGATCTTAATTCATGATTCTATGTAATTTGCATCACAATGATCGTTAGTACTGTGGCGTCACATCGTAAAATCGTACGTTGCGATGTGAATCGATTATTAGTATTTGCCAAGCCTTTTGAATCAAGTATTTATATAAACATTTAGATTGGTTAAAATCGCATCTCGGTACAGTTATACGCTCATAACACCAGATGGAACTACTTTTGTATTCACGCGCTTGTGTGAATAATGGTTATGATATAAATCATTCATGAAACTCATTAAAATTTTTATAACTAATTTTGAGTATAAGAATTGGGCTTCATATTCTTTAGGATTCACGAAGTCATGAAGCTTGAAAATCATTTAACTCGTCAAGCATTTATAGTTTTCGCTTTGCTAGGCCGTTTATGCAGGGTGTAATCAGTTGAGCATGAATAGTCCTCGATGGCTACGGCCGTCCATGAAGGGTGTAATCAAATTTCAAGCTTTATAAGACGATACGCCCTGTAAAATATGAAGTTCAGTTATTAAATATTTCATGGCAATGCAGCTGATCAGCGTCATAGAGCCAAGTTCATCCGAATATGTGATAAAATCAATCTCGGGCTTATGATATTTGATATATTTTTGAACTCGTTCAGTAATACATTCATTATAAACATTCATTACAGCAAGTGGCATTCAACATTCAACTTTTCTAGCTTTTATCAGATGCATATTTATGAAAAATCCTGTTTGTTTTTAATATGGTTCATCATGACTTCTCTTATTTTTTAGCAGTACTTTCTCATTCCAGAAACACTTTTTTACCTCAGGTTTCAGGTGGCATTGCTCTTTAATATAAAGAATTCAGTGCTATTTTTTGTTGTTTAATTTTATATGTTGATGTTAAGAGTGTAAATAACGGGTTTTTACGTTTTACGTAAAGAAAATAACATTGTATAACTGCATACCTCCTTTGGAAATCCTTCATTGTCATCGTTACTTTTTATATTGTATATTCTTATCTGTGTGATTTGTAGTCGTGACTCAGTGCCATAATTTAATATAATATATAATCTATTTTTTGGAGTTTTGGTGCAAATGAGGTTAAGGATGTTATATTTCTATATAATTCATAATTTTCATCTTTGATTATTCAAGTGCCATTGATCGTATTCATGTATTTAAACTCTCAAGATCCGTACATAGAGTTGTTCAATGTATACATTAACGACTATTTGTTGACGTTTTCTTTGCCATAAAGCTGACGTTTACTCTGATTTGCAGGTACCATGTGTGTAATTGATTTTTCCATTGGCATGTACTGTATGTGTAATTTATTTGTGCATTAGCAGGTACCATATATGTAATGAATTCGAGCATTAGCAGGTTCCATATGTGTAATGGATTTGTGCATTACCAGATACCATTTGTGTAATGGATTTGTCCATTAGCAGTACCGTATATGTAATCGAGTTTTGCATCAGCAAGTGCCATATGTGTAATAGTTTTGGATTAGCAGTATCATATGTGTAATGGAGTTTTGCATTAGCAACAACCATGTGTAACTGATTTTTACAATGACATACCATATGTGTAATAGATGTTCTTATATTGGCAAGTACCATATGTGTAATGGATGGTTTTTTTTTAAGAATTTGCGCAGAATTTATGAGATTTCTAAATATTAACGTAACAACTAGAATAATTATGTATTATATAAAAATGTTGTTGCTAAGAGATGTAATTGAGTGGCATTTATTCAAAAAATGCTAAAACGGGAGGTGTGTCATGGTAGAATGTGCATTTTGTGACGTTAATACTAAAATATAATGCGCAAAGTTAGCAACTGCTGAATCTTTAAAAAAAAATTGTTAAGAATTATTCCTACGCTCTCCACTCTGAAAGTAAAAAAAAAATAATCAGTTCTCAGGCGTTTATGAAGTACCAAAATCTATTAAACGAGCTGTATTTATTATGATAAGCAAAATAAACCTTTTTAAAAAATGAATAAAATGGTTCAACGAGTGACATATATTTATGTAGAAGTTGAGAAGACGATTCTTCTAATATACCTGAGATTCTAAATGCCGTTAATGTCTGACGTTACATAAAATAATTGATTCAACAAAAAACATCAGCTACTGTTTGTTTGCTTATTTAAGCAAATTATATTTTATTTGAAGTCGATTCCCAACAACAGATACCGTTGTAAAGTATCTTTTTTTTGCCTGTCCCTGTTTTAAAAAAATCGATGAACACATCTATAAAAATGTTGATATCATACATGATATGGTTATGCTTTAATACATACAATTTTCTGTGACACAGCACGTGATAAGAATCAAATTTCTAGTACCATTCAGCTGTTGAATCAATTATGGAAATAATTTACTGATTTTATTGACTCATAAGACCCACCGAGCTGCAAGCAGCGTTGACTGCGATCTAACGTTGCACATTGCGTCGGTAGATTAGGGTCAGTGCTGTTTGCTTTTTCTCAATATTTTAAGTAAACAGGGCAAAGGTCTAACTTCTGGGATCTCATGGAACGTCATCTCTGTGACTATGCCGCTCGAAAATTGATTTGCGTTAAATGCGGGAAAATGTGGTATTCAACGATTTTTTGTGTGCTATCAATTATTCTACCTCATAAATATTTGCAGATCGTACATGATCAATCCTTTTGTTGTTATGTAAAATAAAACGACTTTTTGGATTACGCACGTCGAAAAGTTAAATATATATGTGGTTTTTGTTGTAATTTAGATTGATAATGTAAAGATAATTTTATTCTCAGGCCATAGTATGCATGACAAAAATATTTAATTTTGTTGCTTTTTTAGAACGTTAGTCTCCCTGATCTATGATATTACAGAAATAACTGTTTTATGCACTTATTTTCCCATTTGATGTTTACACTTTTGGGTTTATAATCTGGCAAAAAGGTCTGTTTTTCTGATATTTTGCAGTTAAAGTTTTCTTCATGAAGAAATATCTCAATAAATGTACAGTTAAAGAGAACTGTGTAAAAATAGCAGTAATAGGATTATTATTATAATAAACCGATGGTGCATGCTCAGACACTTAATTCTTGATTCTAGGTCATGCACTGATCTGCATCATTCATTTTGATTTCGAATATTTAGAGATAAAAATAAACGCGTAATTAAAAGTTTCAGAAAAGCTTGCCAGTAGCTGCTCGTGGGTTGGTGGTTCTTTCCGGTGATTTCCAGGTTTCTTCCTCCACCATTAATACTGGCCGCCATGAATAGCCTATCGTGTGCTGAAAAATGGCGTTAAGCCCATCAACCAACCAAAAGTTTCAGAAGTTTGGCTTAAAAAACTTGCATACAAAGTACCTTATAAAATGTTTTAAACTGCATACTATTTGGAAGTAACTTTTTGCGCTTTTTACTTAGTGTAGAATTTCTGATAAAATCAATTTGTACTTTGACTAATCTTAGTTACTTGTCATAAACATATTTTTGAAAGTTAGGCTCATGATGTTGATTAACTGAGCATGCTATTTGATTGGAATTTGTTTTCCGTCATTAACTATGTGAAATGGGATATTTTTATCATATGGGCAGCAGAAAAGAATGATTCTTGAGTAGATGTTAGCTGGACGATTCTTGAACAAGTACTAGCTGTCTCGTAAATATTATTCCTAATGCATTGCATTTTCACCGTTTGCACCATATTTGTGTCTATTCAGATTTTATATTTCATATATATGGAACTGTACCGAATTTGTTATTCTTTTTCTCATATGGCAAAATAAATTGTGCTGAGTTTTTACTCACCCTGACTGTAAACAGTCATATAATATTTTTAAAATATTTTAAAATGCGCCCAGACTTTTGACGCTTATCTTTAAAATAAATAATACCAAATGTCTTTGCCATATAATATATTTTACGCACGAGAACTTATATGGCCAGATTTGAAAATTGCATTAATTACACAATCTGTAATGAATAATTCACTCATGGATGGACATGTAAAAAGGTTGATAAATTTCTGTGTCATAAAGGTGAATTTTGTTTTTGCGTTGTTTAATTTTAAAATTTATCAATATATCATTTCTTGTAATGTTGATGAGAGAAGAGATTTCATAAGCTTATTTAGGGGCCCCGAGTGGTCCGCTGTCCGTTACGGATCACTGCCATCTCACCTCTGTCTGCGTGTGTTCGAGTCTAGGATTCGGCGAATGTAGATATGTGAGAAAGCTTGCCAGTAGCTTCTCGTGGGTCGGTGGTTCTTTCCGGTGATTTCCCGGTTTCTTCCTCCACCATTAATACTGGCCGCCATGAATAGCCTATCGTGTGCTGAAAAATGGCGTTAAGCCCAACAACAACAACAACATAAGCTGATTTAAAGAACAATACATAAGTTGCAATCAAAACTATCTCCAAAACAACAAGACGATAAGTTGTATATCTGACATTGGAACTCCCTATTTCCTGAAGCTTGACCTTCCGACGTACCTGTAAATTAATTCTCATGATCGTTTTTAATCATATAGATAATGAAAACACCTCCATATTAACATATTCATAATGATAAAAGCACTGCAAGTGAGTTTTTTTTTTAACCTGCTGCATTTTTGTCTTTTTTTGTACGTGTATTTGATGAGTTTTGTGTATTTCATTCATTATGTAGCACTAAAGATTCATATTTGATTAATCACAGGAAGTTATAATTATTCCCACTTGTTTCGTGCGGAAATGTTATAACAGGTAGCACAGATGTACCGTATATATTCAGGTATAAGACTGGTGCAGTTTTGACGACATATATACCCTTTTCTGCTTTTATATTATGAGATAACAGATCTGGATCTATGCAGCTTACATCTGGACCCGACTAACACGCGAATATATACGGTATTTATGTTTCTTTTAAGAAAACTGAAGTCATTTTGTAAAGATTGTGAAGAAACAATGGAAAAATCTCCCAACCGTAAGCAGAAACTGTATATACCCAGTAATAGGAAGCTCCAGTAATAGGAAGCTTTCAATTTGACAATAGGCGCGCCATATACTATTTCGTAATCACAATTGAATGAGTTTTATGGGATAGGTAAATGACGCCTTATTATTAATTCATGATCAACGGAAAGACAAGTTCAAACATTTTGAACTTAAAAAAGTCAATATTTAATGCATGATAAGAAAAAGGATAAACAATCAACAAAACAAAATGATCATGTAAATTCTATCCACTAGAAATATCAAGATCTTTTCTTGGTGGGGAGGGGGATGGACGGCACTTCTGTCACTTTATTGGCTATATCATACCGCGTACGTGAGATCTAAGTGTCTTTCCCAAATACGCACAAAGACAGCTTGTCATATATACTGTATTCTTTGCTAATACGGACAAAAGGAAGACAAAGTATAGAAATTATTTAAGTAATTTGTAAATTGTGAATAATCATTCCTCATCGAAAGTGAAAGAGAATCACCCAGATAACATTCTAACTAACCATCGCGTGCATGCGTAATGGCATCGAATGAGTTGTTGGGGAAAATAATGTAATCCTTGACTGGTTAGCTTGCGTGACTCGTGAAAGAAGAGGTGCGGATTCAAAACAATGCAATCGAACCAGCTTTTGTTATCAACAACGGTGTGACTTAAAAGTAAGGTACTGCACTAAATAATTTACTTGTTTCCAGTGCAGTAAAACACTAAACCAGACCTCTATTAATTAATATTTAAAAATAAAATTAAATCGTCATTTAAACAGATCACTTTATTTGTTGTGGAAACATTGTTTCAAATACAGATTTCGATCTCTTTTTTTTTCCATGTAAAATTTAAGGTGTTATTCTGCGAATAAATAACATCTATATCGTCCCAGACAGGAAAGTAAATAATTTGGTTAGAAAGATTACACACATTTGTCCATAATGAATGGAATAGTTGTTTTTGCAAGGCTTGTAGTAGTTCGCTTGTATATTTCATTTTTAATATGTTTGTGTTGACTGAATGCACCTTTTCGTCCGACTGTATTATCTACCTCATTCTATCAAATCATATGTAGTCTTGCGTTTTAGAAATAAAAGTAGGCAATACGATTATATTGTTGGTTTTTTTTCTATCATTCTTTCGTTCTGTCTTTCAACAGAGATTATACAAATATGACAAAATTCATTTTAACTCGATTCTCCAAGATCTCCTAAAAGATATTTAATGAGGGCTCCATGGCAATTGTGAAATTTCATAAATATTCAGTTTTCTTTTTCGATTTCATTATATTAACTGTGTACCAATCTAGTAAGGGCAAAATCCAACTCATTGGAACATTAAAAAAAGACCCGTGGCTCAATATAACATATATAACATAAAACATAACTTTTTGTTTAATTACCGGACTCGAACCAAAGCTTGAAATGATTGTGTATTTATCATAGATCCCTCACCCAAGGCCGGATTAAGGCTCTGGGCGACCTGAACGCTTAAAATATGGGTATAATTATTATAGCTATATTAGGCTAAATATTGGATGGCTTAGACACACACACACACACATATATATATATATATATATATATATATATATATATATATATATATATATATATATATATATATATATATATATAAATTTAAATTAATTTTATCCAAGACAACCAATGGGATCCTCAAGGAAGGTAAACACGTGCTTTCTCCACCCCAAAACTCCTTAATGCAGCCCCGTCTTCATCTCACGATCTCCCCTCATGACAACTAGAAGAAGGACCACTCGGTATGATTAGTATGTCCACGTGAATAGTAATTCACAACACGGAACTGTCGGTATGAATAGTACGCCTTTGGGGATACCTTCGGCGATAATATAATTTTTTTTTGACGGTAGCCGCAACTTCATTCCACTTGCATTCCACAAACCCAAGGATATATTCTGACACGATCATGTGCAAATAATGTGCGCACAAGCTTCACTATCTCAGTAGTGCCTAATACCGTATACATTGTCTCAAATGAACCTAAACACAACCTAATTCCGTATATCCTGACGCAAACGAATTCTTGCTAATTACTGTCTATGATATTTCTCTAAGGTATGGCCCCAAACGATAATTATTATAGGATCCACGAAGACCGAGGGAAAAAGAACGAATAGATGAGTAAATAAAATAATATATGTGCAACAGGAACTATGCATCCTACGGGCAGGGGTGTGTGTGTCTTAAAACGGTTTGTTTGTCAAGTTTATTTTATTTTTTTCAAGCCCACACAAGTAGTAGTGGTAGTTGTTGTAGTTGTAGGGTTTAACGCAGTGTTTCAGCACAGGATAGTCTATACATTGCCGCCAGTATTAATGGTGGAGGAAGAACCCAGAAAAAAACTCCGGAAATAACCACCGATCCACGGGAAGCTGTTGGTAAGCTTTCTCACATACCCACATTGGCCGAATCTGAGAGTGGAACCCACGCAGGCAAAGGTGAGATGGCAGCGATCCGTAAAGGAGAGCGTTTATGACCACTCGGCCATTCGAGGCCCTGCCAACGCAAAAGATAACGCCTACATCATTGGTCAGGAATACTTAATATTTACAATTCCCAAAAGAGAGTAAATAGGGCATTTCTATACATCAACATCGAACTGTTGTCACAAACGACATTCCTTTTGTAATTCAAAATATGCTTACGCGTCGCTTACACCGCTACCTGAAGCATAACTCCTTTTATTGCCAATGAAACAAGTTAACTGTTAAAACCGGTTAACTAACACAACAGTGGGGCGCACTAGGGTTTAACGATTAATTCGCGCAGAAACAAATATTATATAGACTAAGTCTATTTTTTTCGATAATGCACCAAGTTAGTTGATTGAAATAAATGTTGAAGGAATCACTCATGTATTTTCTTTAAAAAAATGTTTTGTTTAATGATAACGACAGATTTTGATTAAAAGCATGCTAGTTTTAAATAGGCATAATACAGAAAAGGCCGTAGGATGTACACATGTATGTATGTATGTATGTATGTATGTATGTATGTATGTATGTATGTATGTATGTATGTATGTATGTATGTATGTATGTATGTAACTTCTTTTTCAAGGTAATACAATGTCTTTGCAAGGAAAACGCTAATATCGTTTGTATTTTCTAATGCACATGCTGGCTTGCTTAGTTCTCCAATTGCGTATGGAGGAGCAACGTACCCACCAACATATAGATTTGGCTTAAGTCGAAAAAGTCGATTAAATTTGTCATCCGTTAAGCACTACAACTTTGCTATAGTGCGCTGTACAGAAAGAAGTGTGTTTAACACAAAGTGGACAACTTTGCTATAGTGTGCTGTACAGAAAGAAGTGTGCTTAACACAAAGCGGACAACTTTGCTATAGTGTGCTCTACAGAAAGAAGTGTGCTTAACACGAAGCGGACAACTTTGCTATAGTGTGCTGTACAGAAAGGCGTGTGCTTAACACAAAGCGGACAACTTTGCTATAGTGCGCTGTACAGAAAGAAGTGTGCTTAACACGAAGCAGACAACTTTGCTATAGTGTGCTCTACAGAAGTGTACATAACACTAAGCTTCCACCTTTGATGCATTTAAGGATAGCAGTGCCGGATTAAACCTTGTGGAGGCCTTTAGGCTGTAGAAATATTCCCCGTCCCGTCCCGCTCCGCCCCGCCCCTCCTCACCCCGCCCCGCCCCGCCCCGCCCCGCCCCGCAAATTATCTCCTAACACGTCAATATTAAATCGATTCAATATTATTTTGATCCATTGTCGAGAGGCCCCTAAAAATTGTGGGGTTCTTAGGCTGGTACCTAGTCTGCCTATTCGGTAAGTCAGCTCTGAAGGACAAGTAGTTTTCTATCCAAGTTTCTGTCGAAATTCAGTAAAAACATGATACATAATCTTTTTTTTTAAATATTCATTGAGCTGAAGTTTCAGAATTTCAGACTGTACACAGAAACATAAAAATGTTCAGTTTTCTTATTTATTATTGTTTTTTTACCAGGCTCTTTCATAAAACTGCATATATACATCTTTCCAGTGGAATGAGTAACTTATAAAAGTGGCACGACTGTATTTTTAATTTACTAATCGTTTATTCTTTAGATCACTACCGTTGTCCTCGAAAATATAATTTAATTGGTTACATTTCCTACATATAACGATAGGACGTCTCAGGAGCAACCGTCATAATGATGGCGATCAACATAAGGTTGGCGTAGTTACTCCCCCTTATCAGGATTGTGTTGCCTTGATGATTTGTAGTTTAGTAAAAATAACTAAATTTAAGAGAACCATCAAACGTCACCTAATTATTACTATTGACATACAAAACGGCTACACACAATTAGATATTGTTTTTATCAATGATTTTATATTGCTGGTTGGTTTTAACGGCACTTGCAACACATTCATGGCTAGAACACACTGAGGAGGTCACGCCGAGAGAACCGAACAGGAATGATCTGGGCGGAGTATCGAATCTGAGACCTTTATATTACGTGTCCGACGCTATGCCAAATGAGTTATAACAGCTCTTCGCAAATGGGAATACAATAAGAATTTATTATAAGAAAGAAGACGAAGGGCTGCCAAAGCCATTTAATTTATGTTAATCACATCTCAAAAATCGAACCAGTGAATGACAGACTAATCCGTTCGACCAGTGTTCTCGTCTCAGATCTTCACTAATAAAACTAACCCGATCATTTAACTATTGTCCAAACTGATAAGTCAACCTGTTTATGAATAATACAGTGTAAATATAATTTATAAACCATTTAAAGAAAACTTGAGCCGTTTAGTCACAGACCATTTCAAAGAGCAGCATATTTCCCATACTTTGCTTATTTGATTAAACGTAATTAAATCCATTCGCCCCCATTATAGAGGGGTGTCGGCAGATTTTTTTTTCGAAGGGGGAAAGGGGCAAGCTTGTAGTTGTCTGCTATTAAGTTTACGTATGTAGGTCAAAACATTAATATGACATCGAGCTCCAGTGGCGTTTTATGTGATGATATAAACGAATATTCTGTAAATAAAACAGAAGCATACAATTCATCAATTCATGAAATCGTCACTCCTCTTTGAAGTTTGTATAGCATATAGCTAAAAACAATTACCGCGCAATTTAGCCTGCCAGCCAGTAAAGGACAAAACCGTGAAAACTAGATCAAAACTGACCGAATTAGTAGTCTTTGGCGGTTCAGGGCCATAGTGGAATTTAACACTTCGGTCAATATTTTCCGCCAGGGCTTCACCTACGCGTAATAAATAAATCGATGAACACGCTTAGCAACAACAGCGATAGAGTTGGGCGAAAAGTACTCAATTCCACCTATTTAACCTACCTCTATATTTTAAAGAGACAACAGAGTACGCGTGATGTCTTAATATTTATAGAAAGCAACCAAGACAGAAGAATACAGTCATCCTTTTTTGGTCTCTAAGTTCCCCCACCCGTCCTGCCATTGCATACCGCTGTGTAATTGTGCCGACCATGACGAAGACAAATCACATTCTTCAGGGAGGTGACTTTACGCGACCATTTTTAATCAAGCTATTAACTTCGTAACCCGTCAAAAGCTATGTTGTGTAGTTGGTTTGTCACCCCCACCCCTTTTCGACTTTATGACAATTTGTGGAATATAGCAACATTTAGTAATATTCTTTGAGAATTATTTAATGGCAAGAATTGGTCTCTTTTTCATACCATATCTATTTATTATCATTATTATTATTATTATTATTATTATTATTATTATTATTATTATTATTATTATTATTATTGTTGTTGTTGTTGTTGTTGTTGTTGCCGTACTAGGCAAGGAATTTCTGGAATTTGACAGAGCATATAAGAAGCAAGCGTATTAACGAGATAAATGAATTTAAGAAGTAATTACGTCGGGAACTTAGTATGGGCGACATCAGTTGCGCGGAACTGAAAAAAAACCAAACATTTTTGAGTAGTTTGTTTGGTTTGGTGCTTTATGGTACAGCAACACGTGTATTTCATTAAATTCAAGATAATTGAGGTAAATTTCTTAGTTCAAGGACTCATCATAGTAGCTTACAGTTTCATCGAAGGTAGGTACCTAATCCGCCTCAGTTTGGTCGCAGCACGATAACTAGGTAGGTACCTAATTCGCCTCCTTTTAGTCGCGGAACGATAACTAGGTAGGTACCTAATCCGCTTCATTTTGGTCGTGGCACGATAGCCAGTCAGCTAGCGCCTTGCAAAAGCAAATTAAAAACAGTAACAGAAGAGATGCATAACCTAATGACAAACCAATTAATATTTTGACAATGTACATGACACAGAATCAAGTTTAACAGATTATTTTACAAATGGTCGAGGAAAAAGTTGAAACTAATCAACAGAACAAATGGAGAGAGAATCAGCAGAAGAGGAAATAGTAACGAAGAGCTAAAGGACTCACGGTGCTTATTTAGTTCCCAAAAGTTACCACCATAATATTCAAAATCCAATAACTTTAAGCTTTTGAGTTTTTATTTATCAGTATAGACAAAACCTGGAAGTCAGCTTCTGTGCAGAGGAAATGATATGAGCCGCCGCATTTTCTGGACCTGCATGTGTTTGAAACGTGGTTTCAATTCGGCACCAAAGAGTCATGTGCTGTTTTAGTAATTAGTGTTCCAAACTCAAAACTGTTAAAGAACTGAAATTCCATTAATAAAACAATGTCTCTATTTTGTTTACTTACAACTAGGATTAAGTCCTCAAAAGGTTCTTTCTCCTAAAACATAACTTGCATTATTATCTAATTCTGGCCAGCCAAACTCATATATACTGTATCTAATGTTCACCCATATCCAGTCTGGTTCCCATTTTTCCATACCATACTCTGTGTGTCCTAAAGATACGAACAAAGAATGAAAGGAATTCTTCGGGACACTGTGTATATCATATTCGCCGTTACTTATTGGTATTGGCTATTTCACATGCAAATTTGATTCGTTGCAAAACCCAGCCCCAGAATATGAAATAAGAGTCTGGAGAAAAATCCAACAATAGAAACTTTGTAAAGCAGACCAATTGTTCAAGTTTATTATATCTTTCAAATGTTATATATTGTGCCTTTTGAATCTCAACGACATAACGATAGTCCCTATGAATACCAAGCATCATTAGACACATGTTTATATCGCATCCCGCATATAACCGCACACTCTATTTAGTTGTAACATGGGACTACCTTCTAACATGTCTGTGAAAAGCTGTTTAACCTGTAATTTATTTTTGTCTATATCTTAGCTTATCATCGACTATTTGATTGTGTAAGGACTGTTATCTTATAAGATAGTTCAAAAGCATACATACACAAATCCAGCTCGATCATTGATCAGTCTTTTCGCTTCAGTAACGATTGTTCACAATATCTGCAACGTGAAATGTCTTGCAAAAGTTTGATATGCCGTATTGTAATTCATTTTGCATTTTAGCAATGTATGGATGATGTTCTTTTACAGCTTTGCGTGTAGTTATCAAGCCAACAGAGATAATTGCAATTTTTGTCCAAAGTGGTGTAACTGACGTGGATCAATGTTTTACTTTGTAAAACCTATCCAGTAAGTCAGTGAAATGAAACTACTCTTAGGTTAGCATTCAAATCATTTAATCTCAAGTATGGATTATCTATACCATATCACTTGATGTTTTCAAAAAAAATATCCATCTAAGCCGTTTATGAGATATTCTACTTGCACGGAACCAACGTGTTGCTGATATGGGTAGCTAGCTCTGCCTCCTAGCCGATTACTGGCATTTCACGGTATGCATGTTATGACTAACTATTGATTTTGAGAGAACAATACAAGTGCTACCTTATTGTTAGCTATTTTGTATAGCTGAAAAAGTCACATCATAACCTTGAGTTAAGAAATTTGAGGAGCCAATTTACGAAACTCTCCCTGCCACCTATTGCTTTACGTCGCAGTTGTAGATAAATAGATGGTCACCCGAGATATTTATAATCGTGATAAATTTCACTGTGTTGTAGAACTCTCAAACTCAGTATCGGGAGACCATGCGAGTCGTGCTCTTGGAGTGTCGTCTGTCTCTGGTGCTTTTGCATCGTCTGTTAAGGCTGAGCAGGTCTATGCGCAAGTGACAGTCCCTATTGCAGTTGCTATAGACGTTCTGGAAAGTCTGAGTTGCTTGGGTTGCTGATGCATTCTTCTTTCTTTCGCGATTTTCTGCGACCAGCTGGCCTCTCCTCACATCAGCGACTGTTATACCTTTGCTGACCGTCAGTCTCGAGGTGCCTCGGTCCTTGGCCTGTACTTCCTTGCTGTCAGGAGAAATGCTGCACACCTTCATGTCCCTCTTGCACATATTCTTGAAGTGGAGAGAGGGGCGGCCGCACTTCTAGTGCCAGTGGCAAGCTGACCATATAGGATGTTCTTTGTCAGCAACCCATCCTCTATGCGTCGGACTTGTCTCAGCCATCGAAGACAGTGTTTGCTCAGCAGGAAGTACATGCTGGTGATACTTGCACGCTGAAGGATCTTGCTATGTGGGACGTGGTCCTACCAGCTGATTTTCAGGATGCGTTTCAGGCACCTGTATATGGAAGGAGTTAAGTCGATCCTCTTGTCTCATGTAGGTGCTCAAGGTCTCACTTCCATATATGATGTGCTGCGAATGCAGGCCTGGTAGACTTGAGTCTTGTTGTGCACTGTCAATGCGCTGTTCTTCTAACCCTCTTCGTTAGTCGGGCCATGATGGAGTTTGCCTTCCCAAGCCTTCTCACCAGCTCCACATCAAGCGAAAGAGTGTTGCTGATGGCTGATACCAGGTAAGTGAAGTTGTTGACTACTTCCAGGGTTACATCGTCGATTTTGAAGGGTTCCGAATACATGCAGTCAGCCAGTATATGCAGCCTGATGAGGACGAAGCGGACATACACTTTTGCAAACGACGACTAGGAGCGAGATTCCTCTGTAATTGTGACAGTCACTGCGGTCGCCCTTGTTTTTGTTGAGGGCCACAATGGTGGCATCACGCATGTCTTGGGGGAATGCTCCTTCCTCTCAGCAGAGTCAGAGTAGTTCATTCAGCGGTTGTAGCAATGTTGGTTTTCCACTTTTAATGGCTTCAGGCAGGATGCTATCGCTACCTGGTGCTTTGTCGTTTGGGAGGGTATTGACGGCTTTGTGAGCCCCTCTAAGGTGGGCACTTTGTCGAGTTCCTCCATAGTGGGCACTTCCTATATGTTGCGGTAAACCGCATCGGTGACTGATGTTTCTTGGGAGTACAGCTCTGAGTAGTGCACCACCCAACTGGTCATCTATTGCTAGCGGTCTGTGATCATCTCTTCTGTCAGAAATTTCATGGGTGCAACCTCTTTCACTGTAGAGCCTAGGACTATCATAATGCCACTGTACATGCCTCAGATGTTTCCGACTTGGCACTGTCGTGGATTTATTCTCAAAATTTCTGCCAGTAATCGATTGCGCACTGTCTAGCGATGCGTTGGGTGGTTCTTCTGGCTTTTCTGAGAGCAGCAAGCGTACATTCATTGTCACATTTGTTTAAAGCTATGATAGCTTCTTATTTGTCCTCGATTACTGGTTCCAACCTTGAGAGGTTTGCATTGAACCAATCTTGGCTGGGCCGTTCACTTTTGCCAGACGTGTACATGGCTATGCTATAGATGGCATCCTTCGTGGCATTCCACTTCGCTGTGGCATCGTGCTTTGGCAGGTCCTGGAGAGTCTAGTAAAGGGCGGACAAATGCTCATCCACCTCGGAGAGGATAGACATCTGCGTAGTGTAGCGTACGTGGCTGTAGGCGCATACTGCTGGTCGGAGTCGCAGTCTGCACTGTGGTAGCTTCTGGTGGAGAGGACGCTGTTTAGGGTAGAGCGCTTGGTGATGAGCAAGTCGAGCTGGTGCCAGAGATGAGACCTATGGTGTTTCCATGACACTTTGTGTTGTGGCTTACACTTGATGAAGGTGTTTGTAATGCACAGGTCATAACACGTGCATAACTTCAGCAGTCTTTGTCCGTTTTCGTTGATCTTTCCAGTGCCATAATGTCCGAGGCAGAGAGGCCATAACTCTTGGTCGGCATTTACTCTAGCGTTAAAGTCGCCCATCCTTTGATCTGTTAGTACAGCTGCCCGTAGAACTAACCCTATACGTCGTCTGAAAACGTGTCAGTGGGGGCGTAGACACTGATGATGTTGACAGGACCTGCAGCAGTAGCAAAGCAAATGTAGAAAAGACATTCAGTGCCCCATGAGCGTGGCTCAACCGAGGCCAGGAAGGTGTTTTTGATAGCGAAGCCAACTCCGCACAGGCGGGGCTTCACAGGTTATCGGCTCTTTCAAAAGAAGGTTTTGTTTTACTCTCTGAGGGATCAGCTAGAGGCGTACCTGGTTTCCTGGTGGTCAGCTATGCAGACATTTAGTCTGGTGAGCTCTCTGTCCATGATGGCCGTCTTCCTGCTGTCGTCCAACTCCCAGAAGCCGTCAGATATGCATGTGCGCATTGTGCGCACGTTCCAGCTTGCTAATCGAAAAGTTCGAGTCTTTATAGGACTCTACAAATCTCAAAATATGTACTTCTCACATTTGTTGTATAGTTTCATCTTATGGTCTTTTAAATAAACTATACTGTTTTGGGAGAATAACGATGGTTTCACAAACCGATTAATTATTTGGCATGATGATATCTTCTTCGGATAATACATAGTGAAATCATCATATATGGATCACTGAGAAAGTTTAATTTATTAGCATTTTAGAAAAGCAAATTTCTGTATGGAACAATTTGTAATTAGACCATTCAAGTTTTCAGTAAATTGTTCGTATAATATGATGAACTATTTTGTATATGAGAGTATTGTTCCTGTTTTCAATAAACGTGTTACCTTCTCAGTTTGTGGTGTGGGTACATGTTCTGAATAATTTTTAAGCGAAGATGTGGAACGATGAAATTAACCAAACAGATTATTCGTGGAACGATGAAATTAACCAAACAGATTATTCCATCATTCACTGGTTCGACATTGGGCACAATTTGATAAGGTTAGGTCTTCGGCCAACATAAAGTATCCAAAATATGGACATGACACAATCCAAGCGGAGACCTGCATATTCAGATCGACTACAACATGGTGAAGAGGCGAGTACAGTCAAGTCTTAACATCGCCAAGACTGGAAGCTTTTCCTATGCGGACATTGGAAGTAACCATGATCTAGTGATGATAATCGTTAGGTTACATCTAAAGAAGATCAAGAAAGAGAGCCACACAAGAATAAAGTTTGATTTCGAGAAACTGAAGAATCACAAAGAAGCAGAAGTCTTCTGGACAATGATTGGTGGGGAAATTTGCACCGCTCACTATCCTCGACGCTGACGATAAATATACGAACACGTTGATCACCACCTTTGATACAGCAACGATTGAAACAGCCAGCGAAATCCTTGGTAGACATCGCCTAGTCAAGAAGCCCTGGGTCACAGCTGAGGTCCTGAACCTGTGTGGAAAGAGGAGGGAGCTGAAGAAGAAAAAGAACAATACAGATGGGGCAGAGCAGTACAAGAAAGTTAACTGGGAAGTCAAGAAAAACATAAAAAATGCAAACAAAACTGGATAGAAGAACAGTCCAAAAACATTAAAGAAAACTTGAAAAGGAACAACAGCAAGAACGCGTACCACCTGGTCGAACATCTAACAAGCACAAAACAATAGCGAGTTACCTCCTTACAAAACAAAGGTTGTAACTGCCTCACAGAAGAAAAAGATATTCTGAAAGATGGACAGAGTATTGCGCAGAACTTTACAAACAATCAGCCACAATAGATCCAGAAGTACTAAACATCCCTCCTGCAACTATCAACAACAACCACCCTATCCGACGTGAAGAAGCAGAATCAGCAGTGATATCGCTGAAAAGAGGAACTCAGCAGGAGTGGACAATATCCCAGTAGAACTTATCCAAGCAGGGGGAGAACCAATGATTAGCTACTTCACAAACATCTGCAAAACGATCTGACAAAACGCCGTGGACCCACTTACCTATCATCAACCTCCCCAAAAAAGGCAACTTGCAACAGTGTGAAAACCACCGTACAACCATTCTTATAAGTCATCCAAGCAAAATCATGTTGAGGATACTGCTGAACAGACTAAAGCCACAGGTTGAAAAGATCATTGCCAAGGAGCAGTCATGATTAAAAGCAGGATATTGTGTGAGAAGTAACACCAACACATTCAAGATCTGTACAACGTCTTCTTGGATTTCAACAGGGCCTTGTGGGTGACCATGAGACTGTACAACATCAATCCAACGTCATTACAGTAATAGAGCACCTCTATGACAATGCCATCAGTATAGTATACTTCAACGGCAGCATAGTGAACTGCTTCAGAAGGACAGTCGGGGTCAGACAAGGCTGTCTGCCCATTTCCATTTTATTCAATATATTTCTGGAGAGAATCGTGTCTGAAAAGCATGAAGTGGCGGTCAGCATCGGAGGCAGAATTGTCACCATCTTACGTTTTGCTGACGACAATGATTGACTAACAGGAAATGAGCAAGAACTAGCTAGCTTAGTTGAAAGCCTCGACAAAACCTCTGCACCCTACTGCATGGAAATCAGAGCAGAGAAGATTAAACCGATAACCAACAACACCAAGGGCATCAGCACTGACATCAGGGTCCAAGGTACGAAACTAGGAACAGTCCACAGCTTCAAGTATTTGGGGGCAATTGTAACAGATGAAAAATCGGAGCCTGAAATACTAAACACGATTACGCATACAACAGCAGCGCTGAAAAACTGAAGCCCATCTGGATTGACAAAAACATTGCACTCAGTTCATAGGTCAGACTGATGTACTCACTGGTGATCTCCTTATCTCTTTTCGCTTGTGGATCATGGACCATAACAGCTGACTTAGGAAAAAGGATATAAGCCACAGAAATGCCTTCCGATATTACCTCGGCAACTCATACAATGACCGTGTCACCAATGAAAAAATACAGCAAAGGATAAGGCAAGCTATTGGGCCTCACAAAGACATCCTGACGACAGTGAAAAAACGTAAAATGCAGTAGTATGGTCATGTCTCACGACTTTGCCAAGACAATCCAACAAGGAATTGTACAAGGAAACAGAAAGAGTGGCAGGCAGAGAAAGAGTTGGGAAGACGACATTCGGGAGTGGACAGATTTGACACTGAGCGACTCGCTGTGAAAGACGGAACATCGACAGAAATGGAAGAAGCTGGTTGTTCGGTCTCGTGCTGTCTACCAGACTACGGGACTGATGACGATGAGGAGGAGGATGACGACGACGACGATGATGATGATGACGACAATGATGATGGTGGCGACGACGACGACGATGATGACGATGAGGTCTCACTAGATATTTTCGTATTTTTATACCTCCGTAATTTTTAAGGTAGAGGGCATAAATCTAATTATGATAAGATCAAATGCGTAACTTGGGCTGAAAATGAACAGTCGACATGGTTTACGTATTTACGTATGTCTGCCACAGGGTAAATATCTAAAAAGTCAATATGGCTGAGGGGTGATGAAATGTATGCTAATTTGTTATAGTACTAGTGAACTTTATTCATGCATAAGGCACATACTGCTTCTTTAACTGCCTTGTCACATGGAAATATTCAAAATAACACTTTGCTGTCAAACATTAGTGTACAAAATAGATTGGTGGCAGTACAGGTTCTGCATGAAAGCCGGAAGTTGTATAAAAATTTAATCTAATTGCCGCAGTCAAAATCTCACATACATGTTTTCTACAAAAATCATTAGCCGGATTTTGTTTGTATCTTCAGTATGAAATTATTATCATTTTTGCAATAGTTGTAAAGAGCAGGGATAAGCAATATTTATCGCGGGGGTGGGGGCACTCCACAAAATTTGAAAAACTTCACAGGCCGCATATTTCTACTATATTAATAAAATTACTTCACGATCTTTTGTTTCCTCAACCGCGACGAGCCATGGCGGCCGGATAGAATGTTAAACGAGCCAGACCTTGCTTTCTGATCGTATTTTGCCCACCACTGGTAAAGAGAGAACATCTGACCTTGAAAGTTCGTTGTCACAATTTTACTTGTTATACGGATTAGTGTATTAATGGAATCGTGATTCAATTATTATAACTTTAAAGGGTTCACAACATCCAAATGTACGAGAAGCAAATTAAGATCGTCAAATATAAAGAAGTCAGGCTTATGAAGTTTGTATGGTACATAGGGACTGCAAAGTGATGTATGACTTTAACGTTTACTGTAGACATCACATACTAACATCAGCAGCCTATTATCAATATTATCTTCTAAATTAATAAATCCGTACAATATACACTAACGTTAGTCATATCCATTACTGCATCTCAAACAGCATTCATGCAAGGCGAGGAAAAAGAACAAGGTCTAGGTAAAAATTTGATCCGTATTTCAGTATGTTTATCCTCTGATGTGTTTTATACTTCATTTATTCTCGAATAGCGCACCATGAGAAAAACCATTAAATTAAGTTTAAAAATTTTATGATTTCTAAAACGTCTCTGATAAAATAAAATAAAATCCTTTGTATGTATAACCAAAAAATATCTGCTGTCTGAAAAATCAACCCTTAAGCTATCCCTTTATGCTTTCTCTTAGTATATTTGAATAGTTTTATCGTGGCCCATTTCATCACTTCCTTAGCCCTCCAATCTTCTGCGCTTTTTACGTATAAGTTAATGCATTTGTCGCCAGCATTCTTTAATCTTATTATTTTGTCTAATGTCATTTGGAAATTTTTCTTTTTAGTCTACACCTGCTTTGTACTGTCTTTCGCTACGATATACATTATATTATTTTTATCCGATAAACACAAACGTACGACCACAGAACCGACATGTCTTATAAATCATGAAACTGAATTTTTATTGGACAGTCCTTTTTAATCTTTCTTTTTCTAACAAGAACTTTATTCTTGCAGCTTGAATTAGATTTGGTAATTAACATTTCTGATCAGGGTTGCTAATATTAAGTATTTAGCTTCTATTTGCTGTTATCAAAATAAGTAAATGCTTTTATAAATGACCTTACAATCCCAGTCTTCAGCCTTTTAGAGCTCGTTATCGCGAAAAAAAACCCCAACGGTATTTATGAACGTACCGCGATACATACCATCAGGCCAGGCTCTAGGGCAAGACGAACGAGGCAACAGTATAGGGCGCCGGGTTTTCAAGAGCCCCGTACTTTCAGGGCCCAGCGCTACTGACGGAAATCAACTCCGCAATGCATTTTTTTTTGCTGGGGCCCCGCTCATCGCTTGCAACTTTGAGTCCCGCACATCCTAGGGCCGTTTCTGCATACCATGGTATACGGCAACTATGTAAGAGACAACGATTCAATGCTCATGGGCAGGGACAGGGAACTTTTTGTTTAATTTTCATCAGATAATTGCTGGAAATAAATACTTAGCTCTGATTTATAGCAAAAACAGCACCATATTATATTCATGATATTATTTGGAATAATGATAGTTATCTTGAGATAAAAGAAAATATTTTAGCACAATTGAATATCACCTCACTCCATACCCAACCTCTACCCTCCAAAATTAAATGACCAATACCTTCATGACGATGAATTTGCTACGTGTATGTTAATTTTTGTGTAAGTTCTAAAAGCAATAACTGGGCTAATTAGGGCTACATAATAGTTGATAATGTAAAAGACGTAATGTTGGCATTTGAGGGCTTAGTGATTAAACAGGAAGTACTGATACAGAATTTTTTTAATTTTTTAGACAGTAACTACGAGTGGGATGTCAAACGCCCCGGCAAAATATTTATCCGAGAGGGCCAGCAAACATAATACACGCTTACCCTATACAGGGGAAAATATTTAGTGGAGTTCAGAAATCACGTACAGTTCAGACAGAAAATAAGTTCGCGACGATTTAAATCTTGCAAAGGAATATGTATACTTAACCAATTCACATGCGCTAGTAAACTACTAAAAGATGATATGTGGGTTCTGTTATTGTTGTTTTTGTTTTGTTTTATTTATGTTTATGGGTTGCTTTTTTTGTTTTGTTTTTGGTGGTTTTCTTTTTCTAAATATAAATCCGAAATTTGGATTTCATTAAAATATTTCCTTACCTTATTTCATTGGGCCACCACGTGGGGTGACCGCGGCAAGCGTGTAATTAAAGGATCAAAATTATAATTATATTTGTAAACTTCACCATTAATATGTGACAGATACGACCATTTTTAAAAAAAAAAATCAACTATTTTCTCATGAATAATTAAATCAGACCAGTAATATCATTCAGATCGTATTAAGATTCATCGGGAATTTCCGTACATTCTTTATTGACTGAAACTATGACGTACCGGTGCAGTGAAAAAGTTCCGTTGTACTAACCACCAAAAAATACCGAAAAACCTCTATATACAATACATGTGTTTCATTTCATATCAATTCAAAAGTAATAGCATGTATGATCTGTGCTTAAAAGGAACCGAACTTAGTCTTTTGCTAGAGCCATTACACACTGTGGTGTGTCGAATTTTGAAAACTCGTAGAAGCTTTGGTTAAAGGAATTGTATCAAAGTCAACTTAATTAAAGTAGAAAGGGCTAGAGATAGATGATTATTTTCATTTCATCTCTGAACGTCAAAAGGGAATTCGTTCCACCTGACGAAACATGATCGAGTCAGATGCTATGGTACAAGGGTACAAGAGAATGACATCAGACCCTTTCCCACAATCGACCTGGTTAAAGGGAAGGAGCTGGCTATTGATGATTGTTCAAAGTAATGTTAATTCCGGCATGATTAGTTGTTTAGTTGTCTTGTCAATCATAAAATTCTACGGAACAGGTTTAGGAAACAGTCTATTCCAATTGGTTAATATGGATTTATGGGCGTAACTCTGTAAGAAATTAAAGGTTTTACTTTAGGAAAATTCTTTAGTCTTAAATCTTTCTTGTGAAAAGTTAGACCGGACTCCGGGATCGTGTAAGACGTTATCTCGTGATTTGGCAGTAAAGCGGGAGTTTTGTCTCAGCGATTAGGCAAACTCTACATTTTGAATTCGTAAAAAGTACGTTTTCATTAGAGAGTAAGGGGCCAGATAGTTGTCTCAGTTAGGAGATGGACTATACGTGAGGTTCGTGGAAACTAATAAAGAAACGGCAAAAGGAAACAGCTTTCCTGGATTCACATGAGAAATCCCTGAACAATCACAGGACCAGAACAAATTCTACACAGAAATCTAAGTCCAGAGACGATTGTTAAGTCAGAGTTCGACAGACAAGAGTCCAAGACGAAAAAGCTAGACAAAGATCGACGGAGCAGGGACGAACGGAAGTCTTGATGTCCGCATAAAATAGGTGATGAAGTCTCTCATCGTTGCACTCAAAGGTCACATCTCATTGGACATGAAGAGAGTATATTAACGTTGAAAGTAATTTTACATTTAAAGAAATTTGTATTGTCTTTTATTTGAGTACATGTTAGTACCATTTTCCTTCTTTTGTAACCAAGTCATTGATTTCTTTTCATTTTGAATTCTGTTGATAAACTGATTAAATTTTATATTTGTTCATTGAAAGGGGGCTCGTTGGATTATTTCTTCAATATACTTGTTCAGTGATCTGCATTCTTCTTTCTATCTATCTACACTGGGTAAATTACACCGCGGAGGTCATTCCCTAGCAACGAACCGTAGTGAAAGAGGTTGGCGTGTTTTGCACGCCGCCAATTTGTCACACATGCACACACACACGCACGTACGCACGCGCACGCGCACACATACACATGCACACACACATTAAAATAGTACACATAACAGCTTAGGCGTAATTTTCTTCAGCGTAAAACTGCAGAGCTATACTATAAATTATTTTCTTTTCGGAACATATCATACTCTGGTTTGATTTTCTCTAACAGCATAATTTGTACGTTGCTTTTATTCTACGACAAAAAAGAACGCTGTCCAAATGGACATTAAACCCTCACTTCTGTGATACGCGCAAAAGTCATTTAGTACAATACATACCATATTAAAATTTTTGTTTGTTATCATTAGCACATAATGATTCTGAGTAAAATATTCTGACAACTTGCTTGCACATTGTTTAATGGTTAATTTTCTTCTAGTTAGGTATTTTTTTATTTTGTCACATGGAATATATCAGTCATTCTTCTGGTTTCAAATTTTGACACGTATCTGTCTATTTATGTGTCTTTCTCTCTGTCTTACTTTCTCTCCTCCCTTCCCTCCAAGATTTTGTTATACTAAATATATTTATCATAATATATAACTAAAATCATAATTTATTCATACAAAAAAGACTACAAATGAAAATAATATAAAACCAGAGTCAATAAACTAATTTAAAAAGTCCACTGTTTTTGAAGATAAAATATGTCTTTGATTATTCACATTTTCGTGAAGTAATATATTTAGATTCAGGACTTGAAAAATGAAAGAAGGTTCTTATAACACAATCATTTAAATACGACCTAAGTTGGTATCCTTATCCGTTTGATAACATATACAGTTGTATAACATACACGTTTGATAACAAACATAATTTAAAATTAGGTATGAACATATTCATGTTACCCTACGTGATCAGTTTTGCGTTTCGGTAAAATTGTGTGTGTGTGTTTGTGTGTGTATGTTTGTGTGTGTCTGTGTGTTTGTGTTTGTTACATATATTAGGAGGAAAGCATCGCTTTTATATAGCACCATTTGGAGGACAGATGACATTAGGGGAAAAACTTTCGTTTGATTTTTCTGAATTCATATAGTGTAACATGTGAACTTTTTAAATATAAAAGAACTATTAGATTCTTGAGGTTAGATCACGCGTTCTGACAAAATGAGAGCTCAATGTCTTTTTGTAAATAAGTTTATCATTAAGACCTCTCAAAGCTGACGCGTAAACAAGTCACATGATAGGTAGATAGTCCTAACTTTTTCACACCCATCATTCATCAAGTTCTATACAATGGAGCAGTGTGGATGCGTGTTTTCTGCTCTCATGCACAGCTTTAACAAGTCTCTCCAGTGACAATTTTTTTACATTATAGATTCCTATCTTAACTTTGCAGATGGTGTTTTAAAATTTGCTTTCAAATCTTCGATAATGGTTCAGAACCCTTATCGACCTATACAAAGTGGAGTGAAAAAAAAAAACGGGGCAAGTTACGGCATGGCAAAACTTGACAAGACAAATTTATCTAATGTGCCATTTAATGTGAAAATCGTTTTGGGGGATTAATTATGAGTATTTTCTATTTTTCTTTTCAAGCAAATGCAAGAGCTACGATTCAATGAACATTCGCTACATATACTTCAGTGAATTGTTATCTTTTCTGATGTAGTATCAAGTTTGATTAAAAAAAGAAAACTGTGCAATGAAAATACCATTAGAATTGAAAGCTTACCGAAATAAAGCTTTCATTTAAACGTGACTTGAATATAATATAGCCTATTGATAACAGGAAAACAAGATATGATGCTTTATGTGAATTTGGTAAAAGTAGTAGCGTAAATGTAATAAATAAATAAATAAATAAATAAATAAATAAATAAATAAATAAATAAATAATCAAATTAATAAATAAAAAAACAAAGTTTCATATAAGAATTGTTTATAAGCTCTAGCTTTCATTTGTCCATTGATCATGTATTTAAAGACTACCTGCTTATAACGACCACTTCCAGATTGTTATCAAGGTAATGTTTGCACAGATATTTGACAAGACTTCGTTAACGTATCTGCAGTTAGCTATGAATGTTTAATAATTATATCAGACTTCTTTTGACGAAATCGATACAATCACATGATTCACACACAACATTTCGATTACATGGTCAATCGGACCGCTGTCTTTCAGAGATGGACGTTCAGCCGATGAATTAAAGAGATGAATGTATCTCAGAGAAGGCCAATATTAGATTCAGGAAAGTGCTCATTTTCACGTATTGCATTCGGTACTTAGGCAAAACCCTTTGTCATGAGAAAAGTTGTTGCTTGTGTTTAAAGCCTTGTAGTATTTAAATAACCCTGGTGAAGCAATGTTGTGGGTCAAACGTTATAAAAATTATTTCATGTGAATATATTCCAATATTTCAATATACCAACACTCATGATGTCGCCTTGCAGTATAATATCTCTGGTATCCATCTCGCTCATATTGTCTGATACTTAATTTTAGATCTGTCTTTTAACCTACTTTTAAATCCACACTGATGCTTTTCGGGATGCACTGCATGTTACTCCTAACGTGGATGCGGGTGCGGCAGTCTTTGCATTTGTTACCCGTTTTGAATCTCATGAATTTTCCGTTATAGTTGCTCATATAAGGATGGATACCACAGAAGTGTGGATTGTTTTAAAAAGCTGATATTACATTTGTTAACTTATCATTTTGGTCGTATCTTTCTATTTAATGCTCCTTTGTCTTACAATATTTCTCTTGTAATTGAAAATACTACAAACAAAAATATTTGTTTGCTATTTCAACCGATTTTTTAATTCGTTTTATCTAAGAATAACATGCATGCGTTAGATGCTTTATCTTATTTTGTGTAAATGCGGACTTTCGATCTTTTTTAAAAATTTGTTTCTTGCAACTGCGGAGTGAAAGAAATGATTTGTTGCAAAGTTTTTGTGGTGCAAAACAGTTTGATTCTTAAATTCCACATATTCTAGTGGGGATGATGGAGGAGGGAGAGTTGGTCGCATAAATTTTGCACCAGTTTCATATAAGCACTTTCAAGGAGGTTCAATTATGATAAACTGTTTAGAAATGTCTGATACCAGCCCAGAGTCCTGGCTGTTGAATAAGTTATATCGGCTTAAATAATATATATGACTCAAAACATCCCGGGACATCTCATTCCATACACAACTTGAAATAGTACACATTAGAGTGAATCAGATTATGCAAATTTGTCAAAATTTTATGTATTTACATAACCATTCATTACATATTTATGAACTCAATTTCACAGTCAATGAATTTTGTAACGCAATTCCTGCTTTGTCACCATCCCGGTTAAAAAAAATCTGCTATTCGTGTATGTTTCCAATATTGGTCCTGTGTACAAAAGCGTGCAACTTATAATTATGAGCTAAATTTCACAGTGAAAGATCTAAAGAAAGATGAAAATTATATCAAATTATAAAGGAAGGTAAATTTTAATATACGTAGATAACTATCCAGGAGAGATCAATTCGGTTGTCCACGATTTTCATAGATGCGCTTCATTTTTTGAATAAAACTGGTTGAGACAAGAATACTTGACAATTATAAAAGCACCCCAACAAACAACCACCACCCCCAAACTATCGTGTTAAATCTAATCCGATTGAAATAAGAATAACCGATAGTAAAAAACAAATGTGAAATTATCACAGCAAACACGTATAAAAATAGGACAGATACGGGTGTATTGAAGAAAGATGAGTCTCTGAGTCACATGTAATTTGAAACTGTACAGATTTAAACCGTCTCAGATTGATAGTACTAAAAAGTAAACAGTGGTGTGTATGTATGTATGTATGTATGTATGTATGTATGTATGTATGTATGTATGTATGTATGTATGTATGTATGTATGTATGTATGTATGTATTTATGTATGTATGTGTGTGTGCGTGCGTGCGTGCGTGCGTGCGTGCGAGAGAGAGAGAGAGGGGGGTGATTTTTTTTGCTCCATTATATTTCCTGTCGGCGAAAAATTATTACTCTCGAGGGTGTTTGATACAGATAATCGGGGTTTTCTCAGTAGCTTCACTTCCTATTAAATGTCATTTTCCTTTGGGACCAGGGAATCGTCTCTTCCGTTTATTTTAGAATTTGTAATTTACAAGAATTAATCTTGTTGAACGAGATCTTATATTCAAAGGGAATCACCAAAAAAAAACTGTGCATTAAAATTCCGAGATCAAAGCTTCTATTGTGACTTTACTGATATGATGATATGAGTGACCGATGAAATGGAATAGAGGTGATACAAACTCAAAATGTTTGCATGATCTCAGTACTATATAAAATGTAGAAAATATAAACTTTTGAATGGTTTTGCTTGGTTATTTTGGAGAAGAAGGCATGAAGGATGTACGTAACAAAAAAAAACGGAGGTCAAATGGTTGTAGAAAAGTATGTTTTCAAATTATACTTCGGGACTCCTCGGGAAAACAATCAATATTAATAATAACAACATAATAACTGTTCCTTATTTTCAGATAACATTTCGATTGAACGAAAGTATCGTATCTTACAAAATTGCATGTGTTCTCAAATTCTTACCAAGATTATTTTGTGGCTGTGCATTTAAGCTTTTCTAACTACAAAGGTGCTAGTGCGTACATGGAGTGCAAATGCGCAGATTTTCATAGCTAGTGTAAATCTCACGAATTACGTTCAGCATTTTGTTTTCATTAACAAAGTCTCTTATTCCTATAGGATTTACAGATTTGGAAATCTTAACTTTTAGGTTCATGGATTAGTTGTTGCTAGTCAATCCAGGTGGTATTCCAGTCTTAATATGGTCTGGAACTTCGACAGACCGAGTGAAAACTAAGCAAAATATATGTATTAATGTACAAATATGGGGACCAGATTTTTGCTAGCAATTGACCATAGATGTCCTTAGTTCCACTTAGAAGTATGTGAGAAAGCTTGCCAGTAGCTTCCCTTGAGTTGGTGGTTCTTTCAAAGGTTTTCCCAGGTTCATCCTCCACCAGATATACCAAATGCCATGTGATGACTATCTTGCGCTGAGAAATGGCGTTAAACTTGAAAATAAAAAAAATCAATCGACTAGCAAATAATGACATCCATGTATCTAGACAGAAAAACGTGTATGAAAGATTGAAATTTGAGGAAATTTATAAGCAACATATAATATCTTTTTACTGTTGTTGCTATAATTATTCTCAACAATCTTCCTTAGAAAATGTAACAATTAATATGAATTGACCAGTTCTTTTGCATCTGATCAGATTGCGCAATGGCAGATATTGTTTTCACTAGCTAGGGCTACATGTGCCAATGTTGAGTGTGAAACTACATGGATAGACGACCCGTGGTTAAAGAAGATCTGCCATTGGATTCAGAGCAAACGTTCAAGCATAGCTTTAAATTTCAAACAGCCAGGAGTGTAATGAATCTCCGCAGTTTTAAACAGTCATCTGTAAGGACACAACAAGTCTTTTCGTGGCACAAAGTTTTTTTGGACATAATTTTAGAAACTATAGTGGAGATTCACAAAGCCAATGCTTGTTTGGTTGCTTTGATATTCCTAATATTTTTCAAAACGTATGATTTCATGCATGTTTCGAAAGCAATTTTATTTTTCCACTCCTTATAAAACAGTAAATCTTGAGAGGAGTCAACTAGAATTGACACTACTCACAACGTCTAGGATCACGCCCCCTATCCTACCCTACTACTCGTCCTGAACAACGTCTAGGACCACGCCCCCTATCCTACCCTACTACTCGTCCTGAGCAACGTTCACAAAATTTGGACTAAGTATATGAGTGCAAAATACACACACCAACAATAGCAACAGAACAACAACAATCTCAAAACAGTTGCTACAAGAATAACAACAACTAAAGCAGCATCACTTGTTCAGCATTGTGAATCACACACGCATTTCAAAGCTGCCACCATTTGCAACTATTCTTGGTAATATCAATCGCCTATTACCAAGGGATCAGAATTTGTTGGGCTGATGCATCCAACATTACTGCCCAAATCTTACACAGGGGAGATAATATTCACGGGAAACTCGAAGATCAAAATAAAGACAATATCCCTATTTAATAAGATTGAACCTCTCTCTTCTGAGATTTGTAATGAACTCTGTGCTTTAAAATCAATGTGTAAGCGACCAGAGTACTTTCCCTTTAAAACAAAAATTTACTAACAATTTTGTTTAGAACTATAGTTCAAGGCTCTAATTCGTTACCGATAACATTTTACTGATTTTAAGAACAAAACGCATCAAGGATTTGAAAATATGTTAAAAGTAACAAAATAGTTCCAAACATTTCCTCCCATTACTTTGCTTATTTTCCCGATTTGCAAAATTGTAATTTAACAAGTAAAACACATATTTTGATAAATGACGTGTTAGCATGCAGTTATGTACAACGGAAATAGCTATGGTTATTTGATAACTGCAATTGTCAAATCTTCAGTTTAGAAGGCACGTAATTTGCTGGTCAAGCTCTTTGGTTTAGGGAGTCAGTAAATATTGTATGTAGTCTCTAATCCCAGAAACAATGCAAGTGATCGGTTTTGATTTGAGTGACAGACTCCTTTGTTTGCACGATGAAGATGACATTGTTAGGAATCGCTTGGCAACATACGTGTCATAAACAAAACATCAATTATTCAAACGAGTAGGTTTTATGCATCTTTTATATCCTTGATGCTTTTCGATTTCAAACTTCGCAAGAGTGGTACATGCTTCCGGGGATAGGTGTGTGTAGGAAACAAAATAATTTGAAATTGTGATATTCATGTCGTCGTGCATTACCCAAAGATTAAAAATTAAACTTTTCAGCATTATCAACAAAGCTAGAGATTTAATTTAAATTGCACCTCATAAAAAAAAGGTATAAAAGAAAGAATGGAAGCAAAGAAATTCGTATTTGCCTTTGTTCAAGTGTGGCGCGGTTGTGCAATATGGTTGTGATCATTAACTTCTGTGTATATAATTTAGCATATAATTATGCAACTTTAGGTCACAGAATCATGCATATAACTCTTCCGCGTGTTGCCGATCACTGCCGAGCAGGAGATTCAAGATGGCAACAGAAGACTTGGGGCAAATTTGAGTATTCCCGGCTGTTTCTATGAATTTGAGAAAGAAGCATCGGATATATTTCATCATCGTTGAAACCTAGATTTTGAACTGATGAGAAATAGTACGTGTCTTATAATAACAAAAATTGCCTTTTAATTAATTAATATTCAAAAATGACCCGATATGGTTTTTAAAAAATTCACTTTTAGCTGCACTAATGTGCATTGAAAGAAGGCCAAGCTTTGGTGTACGGAAGGGTTTCCTTCTCAAGAACAGATTTAACTACATACAATATAGTCTTCCATTTCCATAAAGCCGAGGAATAATATCGGTTGTAGTTATAGGAATACACAGAAATTTGATGGATTACATTAGGCAGAGCATACCACAGAACAAGTCAATAATGTTCCGATTATGACATTTCTTCTGCATACATATTGCGCCATGTGAATAAAAGTAGTTCCGAAGATAGTTCTCAATATCGGCAAATTGTATCAGAGATTTCTCTTTTCATCGACTTGATAGAATATGGCGAGGATGTTCTAACTGCATGATCACGTGACATCATAAATTGGCAGTCCAATACGCAAATATCAGACAGACCTCATGAGAATGTTCAGGCTTTTACGCAAATTTGTGATAATAAAATAATATTTACTACAGTCACCGATGATACGGGATAGTTTTAATGCAATGTAATCTATGCTCTTAGAAATAAGCAAACCGATCCACGATTTACATAAAATAAAACATTAAAGTTGTCTTGTAATAGGCATATGGATGTCCTCTCTCTCTCTCTCTCTCTCTCTCTCTCTCTCTCTCTCTCTCTCTCTCTCTCTCTCTCTCTCTCTCTCCCCCCCCCCTCTCTCTCTCTCTCTCTCTCTCTCTCTCTCTCTCTCTCTCTCTCTCTCTCTCTCTCTCTCTCTCTCTCTCTCTCTCTCTCTCTCTCTGAATCGATTTATTTCATGGTCAATATCGATTTGAATCCTACATCAATATTTATTAAAAATATTTCGATAATTTTTTCGCGAAGATATCAGTTGGCCATATTGGAACTATTTTACTTTCAAAAATATCATTTACGTATACTTTATGTGTCAGAAAAAAATGTATATTTTGAAGGACAACATTTTCCTACTGTTTACAGGTTTTGGTTTCATAACTTTGAGGATCGATAGAGTAAAAAGAAACTGAGATATGAATAATTGATTGGAAAATTGTAGTTAAAACATGTCGGCTACCAGGAAGAGCCAATTCTGTAAACTTAATGTAACACATCTATGTTGGTAATAAGCCACATGGTGTAAACCTAGAAAAAGGTTTTACCCACTTACAACACTGTGAGTGCAGCATGATATTCCATTATTATTATTATTATTATTATTATTATTATTATTATTATTATTATTATTATTATTATTATTATTATTATTGAAAACAAATAAGCGATAATAATAATATTAATCATCATCATCAATGATCATCACCATCATCATCATCATCATCATTATTATTATTGAAAACAAATAAAGCGATAATAATAATATTAGTCATCATCATCATTATTATTATTATTATTATTATTATTATTATTATTGAAAACAAATAAAGTGATAATAATATTAATCATTATCATCATCATCATCATCATCATCATCATCATCATCATCATCATCATCATCATCATCATCACAATACGCAATATCAACTAATTTCAGCAATAACCACAAAAACAAAACGAACCTATTTAAGAATGTATTGTGAGTCAAGGTTACTGTCCCCAAGATATGGAGTCTACATGAGAACTTTTAAGTCTAATACATTATTGACCGTTGGATACATTTAGAAAAGCGTGCATCGCATAGAGAGGAATATTAGCCTTATTCCAACCAGGTAGATAATACCGAGTTCAAATTGAGGTTTGTGTACCACAACCTTTGTTGGTCGGTATGGCTTACCGGCTCAAGGCTGGCGTAGTTATCTCCCTTACATTAAGCAGCATTAAGCTTGTAGACCGATACACTCCAAGTAGAGCCTTGTATATCTTAAGTATAACACTCTCTTCATGTCGTAATGTTTATGTAAATTTGAGTCAAATATAAAATTATGCTCAGTATTCGTACCACTTTTTGAGTAAGAAATTCGGTCCAAAACCTTTGACGTTACTTTGAGTACACTGTCGTGTGACTAATGGTGTCTACATAACTGAATCTCTACTGGCATGCTAAATTTCAAGAATGTATTGTTTAAGCGTCAGATCTAATTTTAGGGGTTTAAACATGAGTTTTGCGCAGAGCAATTTTTCAAGACTACGTGGCTTAGTAGTTTACAACAGCGCATGATATCTGATTTGATCAATTGGGATTTTATGTTTCAAAAAACAATGATCTTTGTAGTTCCCTATATTATTCTAGCGGTTTTCTTTGTTTTTTTGATAAGTATTAAGTTGCAGCTATTCAGTAAATAGGATAATTATGTCATAGTGTAGTTCTGAAACGAGTTAGCAAAAGCTGGAAATTATTCAACGAATTTCATAATTTAATACTAAATAATTATCCATTTGAGATTGCATAACATGTTTTCAGTTGGGAGGCCAGTATTTGTTCACATTCTTTTCATATGAGAGGCGAGTTCATTGCTACTATAGGTTGACATTTAAACGACTTACCCTATGCATGGATTGCAAGAACCATATTGCATGGTAACATCAATGTACTCGTTTTCTAGTGTTATGTATATCTGTATTATGTACATTATTTTTCATGATCATAGATTGTAAGGATCATTTAGTAAATAACATTAACTATTAAAATGTATGTTGTGAGTTTGTATTTAAGATGAGTTGACTTTAGCAAACACTCTACATAGTTTCAGAATAGAAGTAAACATGTTGATGAGTTGAGAGTTTAGGTCATGGATTTTTTGTGGATTTTTTCTTTTTTTTTGAAAACCAAACTGACCTAACTCCTAATTAACTAGCCGCTAAAGAGCTTGAGCTTGTTGGCAAAATTCGAGTGAATTCGAAATGATTATACGCCCCTCATTCTGCTTCCGAAATTACGCCTTTTTTGTTTAAGGGATGATTAAATGAATTTAGTTATTCCTTATATAAACATTAATGTTAGTGGAGTCCAATAGCTGTGTGGATTTAATTTTTCAATTTTTCATTGGACTTACAAACTGTTCAGACTTTAGGATTTATGTGAATTCATTAAAAGACATTTTTGATTATATCATTAAGATAAATCAAGAATATTGGTATATGAGAACAACAGTCTGTATTTTTTAGGAACACCACTGGAATTAATTTGCAATACTCGATAATTTTGGACTTGTGATATAATATTTAAGACTTTATAGAATTTCATTCACGGTACATTATTTTTAAGTTTTCATTTTGTATTTTATGGAAAATTTATTTGTTGCATTTTACAAAATTTGTTTGTTTTCAGTTCTTTCTGATAAGACCATGGTGTCGTAACACTAGTCTTGGCCTGACATTAAGAGAATTTTACATGGGTAAATTGTCTATCTTCCAACACAAATAACCAGTATTAAACATTTTTTTTGTCGCCTTTTTTCTCCCAAATAACCTGGGCTACTATGGGCCGCCATGAATAGCCTATCGTGTGCTGAAAAATGGCATTAAGCCCAACAATAATAATAACTGTCTGCTGTCATAATGTTGACGGTAATAGTAGAAAAATAGTAAAACGTTCCTTCCGTAACAGGAAAATCAATAATGAAGATACTGTGTAAAAATTGCATAGGCTTATTTGCACAAAGTCACTGATATGCTAATATGCTGACATGCCACAAATATTAAACCACACTGTACCAACTATGCAATAAAATATTTTCACACCTCACAGTTTGACTCTATTAAAACTTTTTTTTACCCAAGAATGAATTCGTTTTTCTTCGCTTTTTCTATTCTTCCCAACAAAAAAAAAACGTCTTGTTTGTTGTTTCAAAAATATATGCTATTAAATCGATATGTGCAAAACATCAATCGTGTTTATAAACACATGTTGGAAAAGGAAAAATTGAGCCAATCAGTTGAACGACATTTTGGGAAATAAAGCTCCTCGTGGGGATAAAGAAACAAAGACAAAGAAACTCAGCAAAACAAGTGCATGTCAAACATAAACCTCTTAAAAAGCCAAAACTCCATTGTCGCATAATATCATGAAAAATGGAGGTAAGTTCACCATGATAAGTCCGCCATATTTTCTTCTTAAGATTCTCCTTAAGAAATGAAGAGCAGGTACAGTATCAACCAGGATGTAGGTATACGTACAAATTTTAAATGCAGAACAGACAAATGAAACTGCAAGTACTTTCACATGAGTACATTGGCTGAAGAGCATCACTATTTAATAGAAGCAGATAAAATGTGGGCACAGCGCTACAAAGTCAGGTCGGCAATATTAAAATGTATTGTCTCGATGTACATTCTGGCTGAAATATTGAAATATGTATTGTCACATTACACGAACGTTGCGAACACAAGAAGGACAAGGTTGAACTTATTGGATATTTGTCCCCAAAATGGGCAAATATTGCATATATACAAGTTGGATAGCAATAAGACCAAACCTTTTGTGATATTTTGGCATAAATTCTATAGGATTTTTCAAAATAATCGTAATAGTGTGATTTCAGTTTTATTTTGAAGTACAACAAAGCATCATAAAAATATTTGTTTTTTTCTTTTGTGTTTTGTTGTTGTTGTTGTTGTTGTTGTTGTTGTGGAGGTTACCTTAAAAGAAACTTTATAAGGTATAAAGAAATACCTCTGAATGTTATGTGCAAAGAATCCTATCAAGCAATTTCTTATTGTTAAATCCAATCACGAATAATCTCGTTTGTGCTTGATATTTTTCATTTCATTTTGTAAGATGTGCACATGCCTTTATCATTTTTTATAATACATAGTTAAAAATCCTACTAAAACAATGAACTTTCGCTTTCAACTCCATGGAAAAGACAATTGTCCCGTGATCACCATATCCTGTTCAAAATAGGGATACAATACAAAATACTTGCTGAGGAGTATATTTAACACATCTAACCGGATGCGAAAGTTTCTGCTAAGTGTGATGAAGGGAAATCCTGATTAACGGGACATTATTCTCATATTGGGTCATGTACCCACATAGTTAATTTAAGGAATCAGTTTAAGAACCATTGAATTTGTCAATGAAACAGAGCACTGTCAAATAAATTGTAGTACCATAAAATATAAATGTATTTCTCTTTACATTACTTTCAATTCAAATGTTTTTTCTTTATTTTACACTTGGCAAATGTTGTATGAGAATGTGTTAACGTCACCATCTGTTGTATCTTTAATTTAGCGAACAAATGCATGGGATAAATAAAGGCGGGAATGGAAACTATTATAAAACATGATAAGTCCACAGCACAATAGGAGGTTTATAGTGTGGCAAAAAACTTTAATGGGAGATTAAAGCAAGATTAAAAAAATGAAAATATTAAGCGAATGAAAATACCCAGTCTAAACAAAGAACTGAAAATGCCCCAACATGCGGATGATGGCACCAACTTAATAACCGATCCATATTCCTTCAAGCATCTTGAAAAGGAGTTTTGTTATTTCTGGAAAGCTTCGGAACCCAAAATTAAATATGATACAACATAGATACTCTTGATAGGAAACTGGAGGGAAACTAACCAGGACTCCCCCTCCACCTAATTTAAGGATAATGATAAAGCCCCAGTGATTACCTATGACAAAAACTGCACAATAGAAAACTATATAAAGCATAATGCGGAAAAGAGAAACAAATATAAACATCTGGACACCGACGTCGCTAAACCAAATGGAAGACAAATAATATATCAATGTCAATAACACCATTAAATGCATAGATCTGCAAAGAAAATAAAATGATTGAAAGTATAGGAAAGAAAATAATCAATTTTCTATGTCATGGCAGGTTACAATATCTACCTAAAGATTAATTCTGCAAAGAAAAGGAGAGAGAGAGAGAGAGAGAGAGAGAGAGAGAGAGAGAGAGAGAGAGAGAGAGAGAGAGAGAGAGAGAGAGAGAGAGAGAGAGAGAGAGAGAGAGAGAGAGAGAACTTAAATATATCAAATTTTTATAAATCTCAGAAAGAGTGAATAGACTAAGGAGAATTACAGATACACTGAAATTTGTTTTGGAAGCACTGTATGTATTGGTTGGCATGGTCTTAGAAATGAAATTTAATTAAAATATACAGGAATAAAAACCTACTGAAGATACTGGAACCTCCAAGGAAATAGAAATATATAATGAATATGATTTTTAAATACAGGGATTGAAGGATCAAATGGGATAGAAGATAAGAAAACACAATACAAAAAAGACCCAACACGAAAATACAGCCTGAGATGCAGATGAGAAACAAGCATATTATATATCCACTAGTTTGGAAAATGTGGTCCCAAAACGACCAACAAAGCAATAGAGTATCATGAAGGAATACCATCATGATCAACGGACGAAATTACACAGCAAAGGCATATTATAAGAACTATCCTAATTGGCCGCTAAGTGAAAAGGCATTACTTAAAACAAATAAACAAACATGTTACTTAAAACAAATAAACAAACATGTTATCCTACACTGCACCGGAAACCAGCTAGAGCGATTTAAAAAAAACAACAAAACAACAAACACATAATCTACAGGAAACTGGAGTATACTGCAAAAGTCAACTATTATATACCGATAGGTTAAGTATCAACAATACATATACATTAGTAATGAACTTTAAAATTAAGAAAAAGATTCATTATAGTCAAGTCAATAAGATCTCCCATAGAAGAAAATTAATATAACTTTACACGAGATAATCACAGATAAAATAATGAATTGTACTGCTATACCAACTGAATTTATACAAGGATCAGAAGGACAACTATCAAAAGAGTAGAGACTAAAAAACCACTGTAGGGGAAGAATCAACTGGGCTGGTCGTCTAGGGATGCAGCAGTGCAACTGCGCACTAGGATTCCTAACCTTACATGTCTTTCCCAATTCCACAATAATTATTTCACTTATTCCTGAAATATGTTAACTTCTGACATAAACTTTACAGGGAAGATCAACCAAATACTAACATAGGTGTTATACACACTTAGGTATATAAACGAATTACAGACAGGACAGGGACTCTTAAATACCTACGAAAAAAGTGGCGTAGAGATTTCATATTATACTACTTGGCTCACGTGAGGTAGACCTGCAGAGGAGACAAAGAAAACCGGGAATACGGTACATGAACAAAAAAAAAATTAAAAAAATACGGGGAAATACATATTCAGACCAACCGAATCTCTCTCATATATATATATATATATATATATATATATATATATATATATATATATATATATATATATATATATATATATATATATATATATATATAACAGCAAACACAACTAGACATACATCTATCAATTAACACAATACAGGTGATTCCTCACAAATAGAGAACACCTGAAATAAGTTATGTTAATGTTTGTTTTGATTCTGGCTTTTTCTGCCTATAAGATTTGTCATTAATGTAGCTTTTAACGAGTTCGATTTTTGAACGGCTGCTTAAACGAATGTGTAGTGCACCCACCACCCTGCTTAAATACTAGAACTACAAATCAAGGGACACAGATATCAACAGAAGGAAAACAAACAGGCAACGGTATGATGAACAATTAAACAGCGTTTTAATTTTTTATTTCTCTACTTAACACTAACAATTCTAAAGACTAAAAAATTTGAAAACTAAAACAAACATTGGGCAAATTACCTCTTGAAATATAGTAACAAAAATATTATTAAAAATAAATAAACAACTCCAAAATTATATTAATAAATGCCATTCTGTACAAAAACATAAGGGGGCGGCATTAAAGAGCAGCGCAACACATATTCTAAACATGCAATAGACAATAGGCTATAGGACACAGTTTATTTTACTATATATTCTCTGCATTTGTTTCTCAGTAGGGAGACAAAACGTCTCCATGGGGTAAAACGCCCCCAAGCTGTCCCGACGTCCCTACGCTAGAAAATGGACCTGCCTTTATACAACAGGCTTGCCTAGGTTACACAGGCCTTGTGAATGGCGGCCATTGTTGGATGCAGCCGCACACATGGTTTTTATGCAAGAATATTGCGTTTTGGCATCTTCCTGTAAAATTGTTCAATCCATTTGTTTGCAGTATTTTTGACAGGAGCTATCTAAAGAAAACAGGGTATTTATGTTTTTAAACATCATGGAATAGAGATGCATCATGTATATTATTTCATGATTCTCAACAGTTGTTAATACCGCCTATTGTTAAATTGTCAATGCTGCCCGATAGGGGCAATACGCCCCTTACAAGGGGCATGTTGCCCCATAACTGTTTAAATCTTGTACACTTTTTAACCAACCGTTCATATGCCTAAATTTATTCTATACTTATTTGCAAATGGTACAAACTTACAGAAGGAAAAATGATTGAGGAAATTATGGGACACCAGCTCTAAATGCTGCTCTTGAAGCAATTCGTTGTGGAACTCCACTGAAGGCTTTTGTCAGGAATTATGTTCCAACTAAAACTTTGCGCAGACATAGAGATTTGAAGATTTTGCAACCACCTGGAGTGTCAAAACTGGGAATTAAGACTACTGTCAAAACTGATTATGAACTACTTCTAGTCGAGCACATCCAGTCCATTGAAAAGGCATTATTTAGACTTACCACGATTGACGTGCAGCAGGAATTAATTGACTGAAAGGCTTTATGAAAAGGCATCCAACTCTAGTTATTAGAGCTCCAAAGGCAAACAGTATCAGTAGAGCCGTGGGCTTTAACAAGCCACAGGTAGTTAATTGTTACCAAGTATATAAGGAAGCTCTTGACACAACACTTGCTGATGGTTTCAGAATATGGAACATATATGAAACAAGCATTTTGCACTGTCAACAGGCCAGTAAACATCATTGCATCTAAGGCTGTTAGATTGGTTGGTAAAGTTACAAGCGGTGAATGCGGTCAAACTATTACTGTATATGTGCCATGAATTCCGCTGGTACCTTTGCATCACCAGCATTTACCTACCCACGTAAACAAATGGTTAAATCACTTATGAATGGCGCACCAGCCGGAGCACTGGGCTTGTGTAGCCCAAGTGGGTGGAAAGACAGTCATATTTTCATGCAATGGCTGGAATATTTCACTTCTTTTGTGAAATGTACGAAGGACTCTCCACACATTCTTCTTCTTCTTGATGGGTACCATAGCCATAACACGCTAGAAGCTGTTCTCTATGCACGCGAGAAAGGGATTGCATTGATAACCTTTCCTCCACATTGCACACATCGACTCCAGCCTCTTGATGTCACATTTAGCAAAGCACTAAAAAGTACTTTCAGTTTGGAATCGGGAAACTGAATGACAAGCAATCCAGGAAAACGAATAGGCGCTTTGAAGTTGCGGAAATGTTTCTGCAGCATATAACCTATCTGCGAGTTTACAGAAAGCTGTCACCGGTTTTGAAGCCTGCGGACTTTGTCCTTTTAATCCAAATAAGTTCACATATGATGAGTTTGCTTTTTCTATGGTAACTGATGAACCTAAGCGAGTATCAGATTAGCCTAATGCGTGTCAACAAGCACTACCTGTGACATCATAACTGATTGAATCAAAATAAGACGGCTGATCACCTGTCGTTTACTGGCTGCACAGACATGTTTGAGTGGTTGGATGATGCAGAAACATCTGTTCAAGAGGACAAGACAGCTAACAATCAGTTGGTACTCCTATAGTTATTGAAGGTGTGGAAGACGATACAGAAACATCGAATGAGGGAAATAGGTCAGTTGATGATCAATCGCTTAGAAACGTTATGATCACTGCTAGCAATGTAGAAACATTGAAAGAACCAAGCAAAACGGTTGAATATCTGCTAACTGGTAGTTCTACAGCCACAGTGGATGGGTCGGGAGGATGAGTCGGGTAATCCAGAGACACACGAAACTATTTATACTCAGTCACCTTATAATCAACAAACACGTCACTCTGCTATCATATTTGAGAATGCAGGAATTCGGAAAATGTTTGACGAAGCTTTTCTTGCTGGAAGAACGGAAAATGCTACCTTGGAGATATCTCATAACGAAATCAAAACTGCAGACGATTCAGCATTTGTGAATATATTGTTTAAATTTTCGTCAAAGCCTAGAATATTCAGTCAACACACAAGAAAGCGAAAGGCAGAATCAGCCATGAACTTAACATCATCACCGTATAAAAGGATGCATATTGAAAAGCAAAGAAAGACGATGACAGATACAAAAGGCAAATGTCATAGAACTGTACATGCAAGTGGAAGCAAACTGAATGAAACCAAAGTTTCGAAGCAGAAAGAAATGCAAAAGAGAAAGAAGCAGACACGTAGAGGGGACAAACAGATAGGTAGGAAACCATCTAAGATTATGAAGACAGCTTGTATACAGGACCATGAAAAGGAAGAAAAGGCTTCGCGACCAAAGTCAGTTGCTAAGCACGATATTGCCTTGTCAGCAGACACAACACCTAATAACGACAACATATGTGGAAACTGCTAATTTGAATATGAAGAAAGTGATGATCCCTTAATAGAATGTTCCAGTTGGTGCCATGAATTCTGTGGCACCACCCTCAATATGAAATTTTGCTGTGCTAAGTGTGAGTAATAAAAATTTACCAGAAACATTCACGACTTTTGGGCTTTTGTATTCTTTAACGATGGAAAGTAGAACTATTTAGACTTGAGCATTGTTGTAGCTACTTGAATATCCGATTTGTCGTGTTAATTTGAATAATGTAACAGATTTAGTTTTAGCATCTTTGCCATAAATAAAATTAACATAAAAGAATAATACTGGATTTTACAGACTTTTACAGACGTTGAATGTATTGTGGGGTAAAATACCCGGAAGGGGCTTATTGCCCCAGCGTAGGGGCAAAATGCCCCTTTATAAATTTTTACCAATTTTCTTTTTCTGGTAAATAGTTTATTAATTGAAATAAAACATTCAATTATGTTAGACGCAACGCATTCTTTAATTAAATTGTCCTATTTTGAACAAAATCATATAAATCATGACATACATTACCAAAGGTTGTTAAATGGGGCGTTTTGCCGCCCCCCCTGAACTTTCCACTGTATGACAATCAATACAAATCATTTGCTAATCTAAAATACCTTCAAAAATCACAATACGGTGAAGCACTTGTCTGGGGTTGACCTGCATTTTTTTTGAGAGGCTGAATTGTAAACAAAACATCATGCAATGGAACACATATTTGTATATGAAAATTTACATTTAACTTTAATTTTAATGACAATTTAAAACCTGAAGTTGGCAAATTGTATTATGAGGCAAAGTCTCTCCATTCCTTTGTCATGAACATCAATGGTTTTCCTTATCTGCTATGATGCAATTCAACCAGGGCCTGTCGATCTAAGTTTAACACCTTAATAGGCTAGCTATACGCTGCACTAACCAAGTACATTACACCATTTACACATATGAAGGGGAGGAGCCCTCATATGTTAGGCTTCCAATAGTATTGAAGAGTTGGTGTAGTTCTCTGAAACCAAGCTAGCAAGCATTTTCTGTGTTATGTAAGTGTGGGAGAGAGGATACTTCTTGTATTTTGCATGCAGTTATTGTAACGGAAACAATGAAAGGGTACAAGAAGAGGAAGACAACGTTTTTCAAACCTGGGTATAGTCCACATAACAAAGGCGTCAGAAATCTGACTGATGACACTCTACCAAGTTCCAGTGTTGCATCTGTTCCAGTGACCAAAGAATGGATGCGGACAAGTTTTCTCTCATAACAGTGGCAAAGCCAGCAAATGGGGGTCTCCAGTCAGTTTAGGCACCAAATTGTAATGACACACCTGGGTCTGAAAAAATTCTACGACCAATACCCAAAACAAAATTGGACATGAAAGAGAAAAAATTGAATGAGCACGATGGGACACGTATCATCTGCATGAAAAAAGTTGAGATATGGAATGATATCATTCATCACCATGGTAATCAAGTGGACATATGTGACAGCCCAGAGTTCCAAATTGCTAATGAGAGAAAATGGGGAATTGCTTGGAAGCATAATAGGATGTGTAAAGACTACAGCTTTAAGTCACTAGATTATAATTTGTATGAGGAGATAATAACAAATAAACCTGGGCCAAATCCTGTTGCTGTAAATATGATGTTTCAAGCTGGACTACAAGATACACCAATGGGTAACTCCACGGCTAGATACTTACTTGCAGCCACTGACATTCCGCCACCAAGCAGACCATATATGCAAAGGGCCTCAAACAGTGTAAGCAGAGAAATTGTGGCGCTCAATGAAATGTACATGGCAGACAAGCTGAAACTATTCAGACAGGTTAATATCATGTGTTGTGTTCAGCATCCAGAGCAAATAAATGTTGCTTTTGACACAAGATACTATGCCATTCGATTTGGAAATGAAAAAACAATCTGGTCAAATTTCATCCCAGCTGTTGGAATTGCCTGCAAAATTCTTACAGAGAAGCAATACATTGTGGGGACTGCAGTAGAAAACAAGCTGTGCTGGACTGGAGCATGGCTGAAGAGGAAGGGTTTTGATGTGCAATGTCCAGGAGGCCATAATGACTGCACAGTAAATCCGTCACCAGCTGCACCACATTCAGAATTTGAAATGGCAAGAAAAACAGGGAACAAAATCTGCTGAAAGAGATTCAGACATGAACAACAGATGGAGATGCACAGGCAACTGCTAGCTTCCAAGATGCTTACAACATTCTGCATCCAATGTGGAAAGTAGAAAGACTGTCAGACCCCATCCATTTGGGTCGTTTACAGTTCAAATGGTGTAATTATGCAATATTTAGTAAAAACATGTTTCCAGGAATAAGAACAAGAGAAAGAAAAAGACTGAAACAGAAAATCTTCAGCTAAAACATTAAAGCACGCTGAAGTTTGATCTTCAAGCAACTGATGGAAGACAATAGTGGAGATGTTGCAAAAATTAAATGTCATCTTCTCCAAATACTGGATTCAACTCTGCGCTGTTATTCAGGGGACTGATCAAAGTGCCGGCATTATTCAAAGGTCTGTGGGGAAGGAAGTACTAACAGTTAGTGTATACGATTAGCATACCTGGGTCCTCATCAAGTGACTCATCTTAACACGACAGAAAATGATAAGAATATAATGGTAAAAGTTCTGAAAATGAAACTTACCTTTGACATTGTAGAAAGACTAATACTAAACACACACAGAAATGTGAGGCTGTGAACAGATCAGTGTTTCATTACCTAAAAATATGAACTATTCCAGAAATTTTGAAGCAAGAGTGCATTCGACAATACACAGACTCAATAATAGAATGGAATCATCACTGAAAACAAAATTGACACACTTGATAGAGAAACTTTCAACAATTACTCTGAGATCACTGGAGACAATGGATAAAGACTGCACTTACCATCAGTTGTATCAAAAGCATCCACAAACCAGGCAACGTATTCTAGCAAGAAGAGGAAATATGATACAGGCCCATCTGAGGTACAGGTCTCAGCAAGGCAATAGGAAGTCTGACTACTGCAATTGACTGCTTGACACCAAGGGCGATCACTCCTATGCACAGGTATAGCAGGAGACAATGTTCACTGTAGATAGAAAAGAATATCTTAATTCCATTTGCAAAATGACAATGATCAAAGACACCCTGAAGAACACATGATACAAAAGGGAAAACTGTAGTGGGAAAATCCGTAGATAACAATGCATATTATAAGCATTGTGTTGCTTTCTACCACCTGATGAGACCTATGGAGAGGTTGAAACAGCTTTCTCTGACTATGAAGACACAAATAAAGAAATTTTAAAAAATCAAAACAATTTTAAAAAAATCTTAACAAATCCTAAGATAAAATAACAGGAAATAACTTGCTTGCTGAATGAATGAATGAATAAAAGAAGAAAGGAAGGAAGAACGTATTTAAGACAGCACTGTCATAAAAGCATGGTCTTCTAAAATAAAGACTACACACTTTCTTTTCCACTTCCTACTCAGCACATCCATCCCTCTCTCCCTGCTTTCCTCCTTCCCTCCCTCTCTCCCCCTGTCCATGCCATATCATGAAACCTGCATTATTTAATGTTACATTATTCCATGACAGGCTTTCAAAAAATCCTCCACTGCAACTTGTAAATGGTGTAGGGATACATTGCTGCTAATAATAATGAGTGTCACTCTAACAGATACCATTTCTGTGGATTTATGGCGAAAAACAAAATTAAATATAAAAAATAATTAAATTATTTTAATTATATATTTTCTGCTTTTTACATTGAATATACACATATTCATGTGTTTATCATTAATAAAAATATTATAGCAATTTAAACTTTAGTCAAAAATGCCTCGACAGGCCATAGGAAACAATTAATTTTACTACACATTCTCTACATTTGTTTCTCAGTACTGAACTTTCCACTGTGTGACAATCAATACAAACCATATATTAATCTAGAATACCTTCAAAAATGACTTTACGGTGAAGCTCTTGTCTGGAGTTGACCTGCATATTTGTGAGAGGCTGAATTTTAAACAAAACACCATGCAAATCATCACCAAGGCTTTATTACTCACTATGCACTGCCGCCAAAATACTCACAGAAAACCACACTATCAGCTCATATTCTCAAGAAAAACAATTACCTTCAAATCCCTACCAAACGTGCGCCAATAAAACTCTTCTATCAACATGAGAAAGAAATAAAATGTTTTAAAATAGACTGGAACTACATTCGTGGGTACTGAACTGGAAGTACTAATTGTGACCTGATGTCATTATAAAGATCCACGTCAAGGATCACTAGAAAGAAACAAAAGTGGAGAGGAAACCCGACAAAGTAGCCATGTGGTAGGAGTGGAGGACATACGACATGCAAGGCTCTTAAACCTGAGCGAGGAAAGTCGAGGAGATCTGGAAACAGATGCCTGAAAAAGGCACTAAATTATCCAATTTTTTAAAAGAATGATATACCCCAATCAAAAGCTCGTAAATAAATTTTTAACCAAATTAATTTTTATTAATTTTCCAAACCCACATATACAAACCTATGAGGGATACAATAACATGAACGAATCATTCGACAACGATGAGGGACCCCTCAAAGTCTAATAGGTAAAATAGCTAAAAGATGGAGAAGGGGCCACATATAAATTTAATTTATACTAGGAAAATATTGTGTGAGAATGTGTTTACGTCACCATCTGTTGTATCCTTAATTTATAAAAGGTAAATAACTTATGAGAATGTGTTCAGGTCACGTCTGTTGCATCCTTTACTTATACCAGGCAAATGTTGATTGAGGATGAGTTCAGGTCAGCATCTGGTATATCTTTAATAACATCTGGTATATCTTTAATAACATCTGGTATATCTTTAATACTAGGAAATGATACACAACTCGAAGAAATGGCAGTTTCTGTGGACTTTTGTTCCACAAAGACACAGAGAATCCATACGATCAGAAATCTGGGTCAACACTATAATGCGTTTCAAGTTCAAAGACACGTTTACCACTATGTTAGAAATTTTTGCATGTGAACGTAAAACAGATGGTCAGCTTCGACTTTATGTGGTGTGTCATCGTGATGGTAAGTGCGGTTATTTTACCAAATAGCACTCCTTGAATCAATTTTTGGTTGAAGAGGAAGAACGATTTGTCACCAAGCTGTGGAGGCTGATGCGTGGTATAATATCATGTTTTCTAGATGCTATCAAATATTATGACATCACCATCGGGGCTCAAACATCTTTTCCTGTTGCTAGTCTATTTGATGTTTTATACCATTCATTGTATTTTAATCAGGTGAAGAGAACCGTTGCACTTTATACACCATGAATCGTGATGAAACATAAACAATATTTTTTATTGAACATATATATATATATATATATATTTATATATATATATATATATATATATATATATATATATATATATATATATATATATATATATATTGTTTGGGACTGAGGAAAAAGTGCATATTCACTAACCATCATCGATGATCGGATCAAGCAAAGATCCATTATTGATTGGCCTTGATTGTCGATCGTCTGGATATCATTGTGAGGCAGTTAGCTCCCGCAAAATTCGTGAACTTATTGAGGATATTCAAGATGTATATAAAGATGACGTCGACGTAAATAACCTGTTCGTGTTTTCGTCTGACAGTGACACCACCTGATATTTTACTGAACTTCCCTTGGGCACATACGATATTAAATTGATCAAAGATTGGATCTGGCAGAGGATTTCGATGATGAGCGGCGAAGACTGTAAAGTTTCCTAAGCGAACTCTACCATGCGCTCAGCGCTACCAACGAGATCGAATCTTTAAGTGTGCGGTTGATATTAGACATTCACCCTAGGTAAGTTTTTGCTTCGCCCATAATAAATAAGATTACCGAACACGAACTCTGTGAGTATACCCCACCTCACCCCATCCCCAACTTGCTTCCCCACCCCACCTCCACCCCCGGTCTGAATACCAGATTTTACCAGATATTGTCAGGCTCACCTCGAAGATTCAGGAGAATCAGACTAGTAATATCAACAGCAGAAATTACAGCCTCCTGCTCCAACATGGTCTCTCAAGGTTTCATATTGCTTGGGTTTTCCCTGATAAGCCCCTAGTGTTCTATTGTCGATTGTTCCCACGACATCAGTGTTATTTTCCACGGATGACGCATCGTCGTTTTACCCTTGTGGACCAGGACGGCCACACGTTGGACCTCTACTGTGCTACACTACTCGATAGAACTGTACATTAGAGATCGACATGGTGTTTAATAGCACGATAGTCGTACGTGGACATGTGAGGCCAGTGCGTGTGATCAGTGTCAGTAAACCCGTGTGCGCGATATATTATTTAATTAGTAGTGTCGTTCAAGGATTGTTCACAGAGCCATAAAAGTGCTTGTGTGGTTAGCCTCGCGCGCGATACCAAGTGTAAAACAAGTTGGGATGCGAATCGTTGATGATATCAAAAGCGCTGCCGTGGATTGGTTGCAAAATCTTTGATTGGACGAGTTCCAGTCAATTAGAGATCGAAATTGATGTCGTAAATGCCTGTGCTAACCCTTGGCTAACAAGATAATCGCTTTTGATGTATATGGGTTGTCTGTTATAAGTAGTTAAACCACCTTTTCCAGGCGATAATAAAGCGGGAGATGAATCAGAAGATGGTGTATTGGATCAGTTTATTCAACATGATGACATCGACGAAATTTTCTTCTACCAGTCTATGAATATCTGCATGAAAACGGGGCTTAACAGATAATCTTGCAAGTGTCAACTAGAAATCAATCACCGCATTAGCACGCGAAACCCCGCGTTTCTGGAAACTATATCGCCGTTAGGTGTATAAGCTCTCAGAAATAATTTCTCTAATGATGAAACGGAAATGACCGACTAATTCATCTCGGTTACGTACCCCGTAAATAATGTTGAATCAAGCAATAGTCAGTAAGGTTAAAGATGAACTTGTGGTGGCGCTCCACAGTTTCGTATTTAGCATAGGGTTCGAATTTAAAAAAAAAAAGAATTCCCCGGGCTTCCTCACTAATTATACTTTCTATTTCATAAAGACTTTGTATACCTTAGGTATGTTCAATTCCCTTTGTTTTGGTGTATGACTGACGGGTGTAACATGGTTTATAGACTATATAGCTTGGCCTTACTCCAGATGTGTACCTTTCAAAAAAGTGCTAGCTCCACTTGCTCATTTTCATTTCCTGAACCTCAGAGGTAAATTGTAAAAACAATGGCCGATAACTCCAATTTTGTATATTTTATATATTTGGTAATTCATTCATTGCACTTTCAGTAGCTGGTATTGTCTAGTCTGGCAAAATTGTTTTTCCCTATTTTAATAACTGCCGAAAATAATGTACTTTAGACAAATTCAGGTTGATTTTTGGAGTACAGTGTGCTAAAATCATTTACAATTACCAAAAGTACAATATCCAAAGAAATATCAGAAACATTGCATGAAAGTAGCATAGAAGTATGCCAACATTCTCTCTACTGTGCATGTTTTAAATGCAAACAACTTCACCTTACAGACAATACTCTCTCAAAAGTATATAATAACTGGTGAGCACCACCTGAGTCAGGCATAAGTGCCCAAGACTTAAATATTCCGTAGGCAGATATTTTATGAGGTCGCATGGAATTTGTACAAGTGAAGAGAAGTAATTGGTTATAAGTTCGCGTGCGTGTTGTACACAAACAAGACCAACCTCTTGAGTATTTTAACTACGCAATCACATTAATAATAGATGAACTGTGATGACATTCCAAGCTACAGAAATCGAAGCGGAATAGCAACTAATCTGCGAAATGGAATTACCAACAAATCAGCGCTAATCGCGACATACAAACGTGTGTGCGTGTGGTAGTAGGTTATATTTTCAGAATCGCTGCAGCAACAACCTTCGACATTGGCATGGTTTAAATAACGACCACGGCGACTATCTTAGGCATGCCAGTCTGTCGGATTTTTTGTTGGAGTTATATCAATAGTAACCAGAGTGGCTGTTGGTGCTGGCAAAGTAGTAGCACTAGGGCTGCATACTCGAATACGTGTCTACTCTGACATTCTCGCGGCCGCCCAAAATGGTCCCAGAACAATTAATAAAATATATGCTGAATTTACCGAAGATAAATGATTACCACGTCAGTGTTCGAGATGATTCACGCGGATATGGAAATCATCCGATTACTCCAAACGCAGATTTGAAGCTGGAGCGCAACCGTTAAAATAGAACCAAACCAGAATGTGATTTAAAAGCAGAAAAAATCGTGTAAATAATTACGGATGCGCTACGACCTTTAGCTGGGAATTGCGTTCACGGGCAATTGTAGACTTGTACCGTAATGCTCGCACGGTGCACTAGCGTGTGCTGCGCAAGTTAATATCGTAGGTAGGGGTGTGGAAAGGTGATGGCTGATCCAAGTTAGTAACATAAATCTAAACCTTCCTATGGTCCTCTGCTGAAGGGATTCATGAATTAGATCGTATGTGCGGATTAATTGTATATAATACTCATAATCTCAATTTTAATTCATGTCATTAGCATATCCAGTAAGTTGTATTATTGTTAATAAATAAATATCGTAATTTCTATGTGGAAAAGCTAAATGCAGTAATTTTAGTCAACGATGCAGATTGTTTTTTCTTAATGAAAACAAGAAAACCTTTGTGGTAATTTGTAGAACTCTATAATATTTCTTTCGGAAATGAAACAGTGTAGCAGTCTACTCCTCTCCGTAACTAACTCACTAAGTATGTGATAACTTCATGTAAAACATAGAACAAGTTCTCGCCATTTAAAAAAAATGTGAAACTGCTGCTAATAATGATAATTTCATTTCTTAATCTACAAATGAAATAACACAACACCTAATTACACTAATTCTTTTTTCTAACTTAGAATTTTTTCAAAAAATGCGCAATGCATTAAATGGTTTAAATTTTAATTTATTTCCGTAAAGAAATATGCGGAGTAAAAAGCTATGTAGTTACCAGTATTTAACTTTATGCGTATGTCTAAATATTTTTTAGAGAAATAAAGAATATTCTAGAGTCGATCGTGTAGTTTTATAAACTAACAAGGTTTACTCTGCGACTTTTCAACCCCTCACAATATTCTTATAATATTGTCGGTGTAGTCATGGATCCTATTAAATTCGTTAATTTTGTTTATTGTTAATGTTTAATTTATCTCGCCTAATTGTATTTCCTGTGAAATTATAACCAATAATAATACGATTTCCCATAACTAGAGACCATGATTTGTGTTTCTATCATTATTATGCAACACGAACTAGAGACAACTTGCCTTAAAATAAGTTGACCTCACTAAAAACACAGATTACTTGTAGACTCATGCATGCACAGTCATAAAGCTATAGCACAAATTGGGAATTACATCATGTGGATCCCTAACAGAGCTCAATGAAAACATACATACATTAATGGTTATGCGGTTATCCAACTCCTCTTTACACAATATTTGGGTTCTCTTAAGCAACAAGAATAAATTCGTGTATAAAAGTGTTTTCTTACATTATATAGAGCGAGAAAAGGAACACAAAAGGAAAACGTAAAGCAGAATCAACTCATGTCAACAAACTCATTATTCAAAACCTTAGCAAATATAATAAGAAAATTTAACGAAGACATTAAATAAAATTGAGCCCTGACTAAATTCAGCGTTAATGGTATACAAGGGCAGCAACGATACCTTATTTAATCTCAACTTTGCAAAAGCCAACTTCAATCCCGAGGGACATCAAAGAAAATTACTATAAAGGAAACACTAATGTCATCCTCGGACTACTCTTTGTAGAACTCTGCTTTACTTCCCTTTGGGAACATTGATGGAAAACAGCATATCAAATAGCTCCCATGGATACATTTGAATCAACTAGTATCCATGCAGTCGTGTAATTGAACACGGTAAGATCCTACTATACTTCCCGACGATCGCGAGGAAATAAGAATACAAATTAGTGTTGTAAATTACTTCTTGATAGGAACTCATTCAGTGTCTCACATGAAGCATTAATCATACAGCAGTCATAACAATTCTATATAAAAAATTCAAAAGCAGTAATGAAAAAGAATCCCTTAAGTTGTCTCCTAAAAGCCATATTACCATCTTGTAGAAGCAGTAACATGCAGTTTTCAACGTGATTGTAAAAAATGCTATATTTCAAAACTAAACAGCAATTAGCAGTAACAAGTCACTAACTTGTTTCTAAAAAACAAACAAATAAACCAACATGTAAATTTCCCGAGAAAACAGTAATTAGGAGCACTATATTCAATCATTTTCAGATTGAACTACGTGAAAACAATTAATATAATGAAAGTATATCATCAAAACATTTTAAGAAAAAGGGGAGAGAAATCCCGTGACGAAAAGCACTCTATCGAATTGTTTCCCGTTAAAATGCTGTGGTAAACGTCACGTAAAAGCTATGGGGGAAGGGGCCAGTTGTTATGTACAAATTTAATGCCGCAATCAGTGACCTAGTACAAAAAATCATAAAAAATCAAATACACAAGTGAGGTCAAGAATGTCCATATTTTGAGATACCTATATTAAAACAAAGCATAAAAATATTATCCACTTGACCAGAGAAGTCAGTGGCAGTTCATAGCAGAAGAAGTTTATGCACCCCAACCCCAAATTTATACCTGCAATTTTCATGTCCGAAGGTCATTTTTGACACCATGTGGTACTCACAGTGCAAACACAAGCCCTTTTCCTAGATTACAATTCTGCCAAACAGTGTGTACTAAACAGGCTGATGCGGTTGAAAATAGTTGTCATCCAAGCCGTTTTTGAGATATGCTCCTTGTGCCAAACCCACATGTTTACTGTTACGAGAGGCTAGCTCTTCTTCGTAGACAACTATTAGTATTTCACTATCAACATATTGCAGAGTAACTATGGAAGGTGTACATGCCTGACATCAATTTCAAGAACAACACAAGCCCGAAATACCTAAGTCACAAATATATCCATATATTTAATTAGTAGACAATAATTGCTGAAAAAGTCACACCATAGCCTTAAGTTAAGAAATTTGCCAGGGGCCAAATTACGAAACTGTACCCTGCCTCCTATAGCTAAATAATCATTAAACTCAAGTCTCTGCTAAAAATATCAAATATCAACTTCCATTATCTTGGAGTGACCAGTAATAAAGAAGAGTATATCAAACTGTTTTCTGTGGCACCTACTTGGAACAAAATGATATGTAATAGTAGCTATTCACTATTCTAATTGCAATGTGCAAAATCCAGTTCAAGTGGGGAACGGTGGCGAAGTGCTTTGTATCAAACGAAACTTAGTGAAAATCCATTAGAAAACAATAAATATGCTGTTATCTAACTCCACTTTGCTACAAGCTATTTTTATATTCTCTTTATTGGTAGAAAATGGAACAGTAATATGGAACACCAAAACCATTTGCAAATTTGTAGTTCCTAATGGAAACGAAGTCATTCCTAATGGAAACGAAGTCAAACACGTTATACTCTAGAGGAAAACTACCTGCCCTGTAATACATCTATTCTATGTGAAGAATAGTAAACGTAAATCTTACATATGGATGTTCCATGGAGAGTGGCCGCCCAGAAAACAAATGTAACGCAGTAATGACCGGGCCATCCTTAAACTTATAGTTGAAAACTATATTTCAAGAATGAATCATAATTATTATCATTCTATGGATGTTTCCTTGTGTATCTTTAGCTAACTTAAGAATAAAGTTCCCGCTTTATAACTGGTAAAAATTTAAATTTGTCTCGCATGTAAAATACTGACTGAGTAAAGAATACTTTACTGTAGTACCCAATTTTTTTATTCAACGCAATTATGTCCGTCCTTTCTAGATTCAACGATATGATTATCATGCTTCTAACATGATAGCAGTTTTTATTAAATGTAAATATATTCTGATGTATGTTCGACTACAAGTCTTTTTGTCATCTTCTAACATTGTAAAAACATATAGTCAAACTGTCCTAACGGTCACGTTTATCATAGGGTCATCTGATTTCAACGTCCATTTTCATATCCTGTGTGAGAGTTATGTATTAAACGCTCACCTGCTTTCCGTGGTCAACGATTAGGTGTTTGGTAACTAAACAATATTTTCATTTCTATTTTAATCGGCCATTCGATCAAAATGACCGTGATCGCTCCATATATCAAAATGAAGCGTTTTGGTTTTTTTTAAATATTTTTTTGGTTGTTGATGTTGCAAGAAACAATTTGCTAGGAAAATACTCAATTTAATTGATATTCAAATATGTATTATCATATATTCACCCTACTCAAGTCAGTCAATTAGTGTAATCTTCAAATAACAAATGTCTCAATTGTTATTTTAAGACCTTGAATCAAACATAATATTCCTTGGACAATTTCTACTCGCGTTAACGAGATAAATTGTCATTTTTATTCACTCCTCCCTTTACCCCCTATTTTAGGATGCGCTTGGTAAGTCAATAGTTTACGTGCTGAGTGCTTACGTAAGAGTACCGGTTTCGATTCTAAAACCAGGCCGGGTCGGCTGCCATATGTATTGCATCCTTTAGAAAGAGACTTATTAATCATTGCCCAAAAGAAACTAGGTGAATACACTGTCAAACATCTTAATAAGTAACTGTATAGCGTCTATAACATATGTATTTTAATATTTGCGTTCTTTGGTTTATATCGTAACCACGTTTCGGTTGAGTTCATGCCTTTACGTTTTGATTTCAAACTTTTTTAATTTGCGTTACGAGAAATGAGATCTTTCGAGAATGAATATCAACGCTGTGATTTAGACATTGCTAATTAAAATTGTATTATGCAATAAAAAACATAGTCATATCTTCTTTAATTTCAAACTTTTTCATTTGCGTTACGATAAATGAGATCTTTCGAGAATGAATATCAATTCTGTGATTTAGACATTGCTAATTAAAATTGTACTATGCAATTAAAAAAACATAGTCATATCTTCTTTAATTTCAAACTTTTTCATTTGCGTTACGAGAAATGAGATCTTTCGAGAATGAGTTTCAACGCTTAAACTATGCAATTAAAAAAATCCATAGTCACATCTTCTTTGAATATTTTTTGCAGGATTTTGATCACTACATATAAATGCACGCACGCCTGCACGCACCAACCCAGATTCTACTACAGAATCCAGGGATAGCACAGTCTGTTCTGTCTGGTATATATTTATAATTATTTGTAATACAAAAATCCTATATACCTTGATTTCTGTCATAGGAATCTGGAACGACTGAGTATATATATGAGAATTAATTACTAGGTCGTCATGCGAGTGTGTCTGCTACGCACGAGCTTATATAACACCGATTCAGTGCCATCATTTTTTGGTGATGCGTGCTTAGTCGTGACGGGATATGGGTTGGTGCGTGCAGGGAAAGTGAGGGGTGCCATTTACTCGCGGACCTGGGTTCGAAACTCGGTAGAGTACGAATTTAATTTCTCAAACTTGTATGATAGTATTGTTTGTATTAAAATATATATATATATATATATATATATATATATATATATATATATATATATATATATATATATATATATATATATATATTATGCCTTACGCTAGACTAATTCATATACACTACATGTATAGATATTTTATATTGGTTGGCATCATATAATGGAATCGCTCTCCATATAAACGCGAGCGTTCTCTGATACCAGCATACATTACTACATGTCTTACGTCTTTAGCTAGACAAAACGGTTCAATAAAAGAAATACTCATTTACCTATGGCACAATATCCACTAAATCTGGCTACACTAGAGAAACTTGCGTGATCATTAAATATTATGAAATCATATAAATATACACTTGTCATTGACTTGCAAGAGCAAATATCATCCTACACAGAGAATCAAATCATATATCCTAAACAAAATATGACACATTTGTGTATTAGGGTGAATTCATAAAATCCCTATGAAATTCTACACATTGAATATTTAATTACATGCAATCCCTCAATTCTCTCAATGAATTAATAATAGAAAAATCAAAGAATAAATGTCATAAAACTAACATATCAATAAAATCAGACGAAATGAATACACGATACATGCGTGAATCATAAGCATAAAAACACATTTGCAAGCAAGCAAACAAAAGAAATATAATATTAAATTGGAAATTAAAATTGCGTACCTTAATACCGTTTCTTTCCAAACAAATGTCCTATGCTAAAACATGTTTTTCTTTTGAAGACAGCTGTCTGGCTCTTCTCTACGAATTCCCTTTTTACGAAGAAATACTACTCTCTAGGCCTCCGGAGTTGATTTTAGCCTTCTTTCAAGGAAAAATCGTACTAAAGAATTTTGGCAAAGGGTAGTCATAAGTTGTTTCCCAAAGTGTACGCCCTTAAGTTCACTGATCAATCAGAAATAACCGTTCATAAAATTTCCCTCCAAATAATCATATCTAACATCAGACTTCACTAGTCTAAAATATGCTGCAATTAGCTTCCTTTGAGAATCAGTTATTTGACATGTGCCCATTTTTAAACAGTTACTGTCTAGTTCTATCGCGCGCTCGTCACTGTACCAGCAAAATTGACCCGGTTAGATGGTACTGAAGTTTAACGTAACATCTTTTATGTGTTCAGAGGTGAAATAAAATACTCAGTTCTCATGACCATTCTTGCCTGACTATGTTAACTTCAAAGCACAATTTATTTAACCTAAAGTTTCACTAATGTTTCAAAATTTGACACATAACAATATTCTTGGACTTGTTCGAAATCTCTCTCTCTCTCTCTCTCTCTCTCTCTCTCTCTCTCTCTCTCTCTCTCTCTCTCTCTCTCTCTCTCTCTCTCTCTCTCTCTCCAATACTCACACTGTTACCTTTTAAATAAGAAATAATACCCAAATTTAATTCAGTATGATCAGTAGGTAATACATTTATGTGTTTGGTCATGTGTTGTCAACACTGTTCTTGTCATCGCTATGTTCGTTGACGTCCTTTGTATCTTGCAGGTGTCATATTATATTTTACCTATTAATTACCTCACATGCAAAACAGTAACCTACACAAATGTTTTTCTTAGACGTACGAAATTTTCGAATATCTCTGTGAAAAGCGTACGAAATAGCGTCAGATTTTCTCATGCTTTAAACTTACGAAATGTCTGTGCGAGAACTTAAGCAGCTTCGTGACAAGTTTATAAACGGTATCTCTCTTTTTCACCCGAAACGGAAAATGACTATGCATTTGTATAATATTAAATCATGAAATATGTGTATCATCTTTTCGATAACAGTTGAATTCAATATAAAGTGGCTTTGTGCCACTGTATACGTTCTGTTTCCGCTGTACTGTTTCCATGATCTCATTACATCTTATAATATGTAGCAGGTAGGCGTGTTAGTAAAGAAATATTGATTCTTTTTGGCTTTTTTATTTTTATGTTATCGTATGCGACGATGGTTCGATTTTAACGACATTTACGATGCAGCTCATCGTCCTTGGGGGGATTAGACCCAGGACCTTTGTATTATGAGTTCGAAGTTCTACTAGCTGTGCTGCCACGACTTTCTTCATACAGAATGTGAATATAAAAATACATAACGTGCTAGTAAGTTTTTAAATCTATTTTGTGTTCTTGTCTTAAGATACGAATGTTTGATAAATAAATAAATAAATAAATAAATAAGTAAATAATGCTGCAATGCGCAAGTGATTTTTGATCTTAAGACTAATGTCGTATAAGATGTACAAAAATGTGGCTGCCCCAAATTTTTAAATGCTTACGACTTAAACTCGTATAATTTCATTTACAAAATAGAAGATTAATTGTAGATTATAATTAGAAATGATCATATCTTTGTGATAATATATGATGATATTTAAATACCGGATCGTTGAGCAGAAACGAAACTTGGACCTATGTTTAGCGTTCCGGTTCATTTAACTATAAAAGTACTAAAATATTATAAATTCCAAAACACTTCATTGTAGTTACATACAGGTAATAGGAACGTAGCATTTTGAATGATAACGTATCAACAGAAGTCATGCGTATTACCTATACCATGGTCTCTTTCATAGTCGTCACTAGTGATGGTATGAATTTCTTGTTGGCAATACCGCGTGACGAACATCGGTGCTATTGAGCGCTCTAACATTATAGTATCGCGCGATAATCAGGTAGCAGTCAATCGATGTTTGGCTTTCAACGATAGCGCGTCATTATTGCGTATCAACCTGTATTTATCACTTATTTAGCGGAGAAAGTTTCTATATTTCAAATCAGTGAGGATCATAAAAGGTTTGAAGACTTTGGAAGTGTTGTGAATTTTGTCAGACTACAAAACCGTAATTACTGTTACAACTTTAAAATTTACAAACGTGTGCTTGGATGATATTTTACAACAAATGTTTTCTCCATGTTTGTGTTGTGTTTTATTTTAACACGGAGATCTACGTTACTATCTGACATTGTTTCTCATATAGGAGAGCGAGGAACTATTCCTAGCTGATTAGCAGCGGGAGGACTAAAGGCAAACAAATAAAATGAAGGGTTTACTTGTAAGATTAAAAGACCCTTTCGAACAGGGGGAAACAACAGATAAAACAAATGATGTTCCAAGGAGGAAAGCTATGTTTAATAATTTCATGGACAACAGGCCGAGGGGTAATTCAGTAGTGTTCGACAAAACCAAAAGTACAGATGAGAATGATCAGGCAATAAAAATAGTCAGAAAATACAACACCAAGTCAGTTCCAAGTGTAATGGATGCGTCAACGTCCGATGAAGCAGATTTCAATAATTTTGGTGAAGAGAATGAAAATAGAGAATATAATGAATCTGACGAAAAACCTTTATTCAGTGATTCTGATACGGAGGATGTAAACGACAAAAAGGTAGGATCTACTGTGCCAAAAACTAATGACCCTTGGTCAAAGTTTTCTGATTCGATCAAAAGAATAGATAATCAGCATGAATTGTTCATTAAAAAACCGAAGCCAAATTTCGTTTCTAGTGGGACGTTTCAGCAAACAATGGCAGATATGTATGGGAAAACTGACTACACTAAAGCAAAACATATGCAACGACTCAAAGAAAGACTCAGTATTGTGTCGAAGGTCAATAGTATGACAACTCATGCGTTTGGATTTACGATGGATAAGCAAACGGAAAAAGAGGCAGATGAAAGGAAACATGAGGAGCCAAAGAAAGACAAAGATGAAACAGATGGTTCGAATACAATAACAAAAGAATGTGCTAGAAGAGGTTGGAAAGTTCTAAAGCGTGATGTTCAGGAAACGGTTTTAAAGCACAAAACAAGCGACGCTCATCTGGCTTGGAGCATTCTGCAGCAGCATTTTAAGGGTATGTCGGACATGGAAAAAACAAGATATGAACTTTACCAGCGGTACGGGGTGTTGCCCATTATAAAACCTGATGGTACTTCTGTTCTTGAGAACACCATGCTGAGTGACAGGGCAAAGGCCAACCTAAGTGATGCCGCACGGACAGGGCGGATACGGCCCAGGAGTTACCAACCCCCATCCTCTCTCAGAAAAGAAATGAAAAATGTTTCGAAGAAAACTGTGACTTTCAAAAGGGAGAAGAAAGTTGTGCCAGGAAATCCAAAAATCAGACCTTCCACAGCTGTTCAATAACACTGTGTGTGTGTGTGTGTGTGTGTGTGTGTGTGTGTGTGTGCAAGCGTGTATATATATATATATATATATATATATATATATATATATATATATATATATATATATATATATATATATATATATATATATATATATATATATATATATATATATATATAAACGGTGATTATATGTTTATCTTTTTCAAAACCCGTATGTGATATAATTTTAGTGCAATTGTTACATTTTCTCTTGGGAATTTGCAGATAGATATTACCGATACAGGTTCAAGTCAGAACTAAAAAGTGATGCATAATATTTTGTGGCTATTGCAACATTATATATAGTTCGTGCCATTTCAAATCGCTCATTTGTTTCAAATATACATATCCAAGCATTTTATCACTTAGATGTTATGCTCAAACAAATGGACCAGATTCAGTTTACAATACTTGAAGATTTTATGAGCTCATGCTCATTTTTATTACGTCCGTTATCTTTATACCTGAAAGACATAACTTCACAGGATCTGATTTCAACGTTGTTGAAGTGACTTTTTAATGTGCATAGATCATCGTGATTATCATTAGAAGCTTGTTAATTGACAGTTGGACAAATTATTAAACTTATTTACGCTATTCATCCAACGGTTATTTAATATCGTGTAATTAATTTCCTTTGAGAAAATATGGGTGGAAAATCATCATCTCCGATTTTACATGTATGTAAGTTTACTTTTAAGACATTCCGTCTTGTCCGTTCATTCCATCCTTGCATACCTACTTACCCACCCGCTTGCCTACAAGTAAGCCTAGATGTGACAGCACATAAGGGTTCTCAAACAAAATTGCGTATTTATACAGCTCATGGAATGGCTAGAATAGGGGTAGACTAAGGGACATACATGCTTACACGGCATAACATAGAAATATAAAGTTGTACGTGCACGCACCGTTACACATATATACACGGCTCATTTCAATGAACTCTATATAGTGCACGACAAACTCGTGTTGTTTGAGACCATGATATTCGGCTTACATTTATGCGCAGCGCGAGTACCTTCTGATACGATTTGACTCATTCAGGTTATTAAACATTGTGCATCTGCGTTGTATAGGCTATAGAAGCCTATATTCGTAACTATATACATACATATATATATATATATATATATATATATATATATATATATATATATATATATATATATATATATATATATATATATATACATAATACATAATTTATGTACGAGGGATAAAATTCAGGGTCAGTTATGCAGATATAAATGTAGGTGGGATGTGATGTTTTGATACAAGGAGACACTGTCATAAATCAGAGAATAAATGGGTACTATGACTGAGTTATGACCTATTCAGAATGTACATACTTCATCTAAAGTGGCATAAAATCTTCAATGGATAAAAATATAACAATGAAGTGTTCTCTTCTATGTTTGAAATACGAAAGGCAAGGTTGGATTAAGATGGTGAGAGACCCTGGGGCAATTCAAAAAGTGGCTCCACCCTCCATCGACTCCACCTTTTAAAAAAACAAAAATAAACATTTCACTGTTTTGCGTCCTCAGCCCCAGCGACTTTTTGTCCTGCTTTTAATCCAGCTTTTATTAAAGAAAGCATATCGACAATTATATGTATCCATAAGTTCATGGCTTGAAAGTCACCGTTATAGGTATTTAATAATTGACCAATAATCCTTCATCAATTAAAGACATAACAATTACATACATACATACATACATACATACATACATACATACATACATACATACATACATACATACATACATACATACATACATACATACATACATACATACATACATACATACATACATACATACATACATACATACATACACCTGCTCTGCCATTTAAAAAAATAACATGAAAAATCCTGATTTTGACCTTTTCTCTAACTTCAAAATTATTCAGTCAATGGTAATAGGTCTTCTCACTACAAAAGCTACTAAAAATTATACCCCACAATATGACCAATATATTCCTCCTTATAATTTATTTTATACATAGGGACCCAGGGTGACCTAGTGGTCATAAAGTGCTTGCGTTTATGGATAACTGCCATCTCTCATCTTCCGCGTGGGTTCGAGTCTCTGACTTGGCCAATTTGGGTAGTTGAGAAAGCTTGACAGTAGCTTCATGTGGGTCGGTGGTTCTGACCGTAGTTTTCCTGGTTTCACCTCCACCAGTTGAACTGGCCCCCAATGCATATCATGCGCTAAAAAAATGGCGTTAAACCAAAAACAACAACAACATTCGTAAATGAACCGTTCAGTTTAATAAACACTGATCTTAATGTAGGAAAAAAATTGCATTTAGCGCCTGAGGTGCCGTAAAGTTTCATACATTTAGTGGTTGGTAATTTGGAAAGGATATGGCCACAATTGTATGTTTAACCCTTGATACTTCGAGTGCATAATCCAATACTCAAGTCTCTTTAGCTTAATGTTTATGGTTACATAGCATTTAACAAATGTTCTGAATAAAGGCTCGTCATTCTTCAGTGTAGAATGCATAAATTGTCATTACATTAGAATAAAAAGATATGGACAAACATAATTATTCCAGAACGCACTAAACTTGAGAAGTTTTGTGGAAGTTGGTCTCATACCATCAAAGAGCTTCGATGACATTCAATTGCTTATTAGTGACCCAAATCTCACCCTTCTAAAAGAATATATTTTAGTTATAGTAATCCCTTACGATACATATTACATTAAATCATAATGGCTTCATTTGTAGAAATAGTTTTATTCGGTCAACTCAAAAGTCTCTCCAAATGATATATATTTCCTGTGTATAGCATGTTATACGCATAGTATATAAGGAGGATAAATTTTCACTGGGGCTTTTTGAAGTGTGGTCTGATATGATAAAGGGGGTCTAAATAGACAATGCCAGTAATTTAGATGTTTACTACCGTACCTGTTCCAGTAAACTTCGATCGCTATAACTGCAACAATGCGAGTTTGTATTTTTACAACTTGATTAGTCTAGTATTGTACTCTTGTCCTATTCCATTTATGCTTAAGTTGAATGGGGTGCGAGTGAAATAAAGCCAGTGACCAGACTAATGATTGGTAGTATCCATACCGAGAAAAACAAACAAACATGGGATGTATGGCCTAACAATTGTTGGAGAGTCGATCCCCATTGGGAAAGCTAATATGTAGTTTGTGTTTAGAAAACCTTATATGTAAATGCAATTCGCTGAAAATGTGTGTGTGTGTGTGTGTGTGTGTGTGTGTGTGTGATTTAGTTTTCTAATTTAGTTTTAACAATTTTTCAGTCATATCGCTACGATGTATGCAGTGTGACAGTTTAGTAATGTCTAGCACTGGGGCATCATACCGCAGACATGTCGCATGATGTCCCACCCAGTCACATTATCCTGACACCAGGCCGACCAGTCCTAACACTAACCTCTTAATGCTGAGCGCCAAGCGGGGCAGCTGTAAGTACCATTTTTTTTAAGAAAAGTCTTTGGTATGACTTGACCTGGTTTCGAACCCGCAATCTCCTGCATCCGAATCGGACGCTCCAACCACTAAGCCACCTGAAAATGTAAAAGACTGAGAACAACCGCTGTGTTATGAAAATGTATCTCATTCGTTTTTTAAGATTGTAGATATTTCAATTATATGAAGAACTGATAAAGTTTTCACTATTTTTTCGGTTCCTCACCTCGACACGTAGTATTGGGGAAAAAGTCCTAGTTCTTTTTTATGAGTAGATTCGCTCGAACGTTTGATATATGTTGAAATTAATATATAGTCTTTGATGGACTGAAATCATGAGGAAGATAACATGTTCATATGGAATAAATGTCCAACACTGGTTAAATAAAATTATCTCCAAGTAGTTATTTTCCATTGTTTATTTTTTCTTTTAGTTGACTGCTTCCGTGGCCTAAATTGTTAGAGCGTTCAACTCGGATTAGGGAGGTAGCGGATTCGAACCCATACCGAATCATGAAAAATACTTATAAAATGGTACTAGCATTTTGCCTCGCTTGGCACTCAGCATTAGGAGGTTAGTGTTAGGACTGGTTGGCTTGGTGATATAGTAATGTGACAGAGTGGAATATCATGCTACATGGCGACGGCACAATTCCGCAAGGCTAGACGTCACTATAAAATGCCACAATGCAGACATCGATTGGGAAATTGTTAAAACTCCGTTAAAAATCTAAACCACACACACACACACACACACACACACACACACACACACACACACACACACACACTTTAAGTTATATGACTGATTTAAAGACAAGGCAGCGAAAACAAACTCTTTACATTTTTCAATGGCACGAGCACAACCATGGCTGATGTCATGTTCCTAGATAAGCTCTCTTCTTTGAATAATGTGTTAGAACCTATATGATAATTAAATAAAACGAAGAATTATCAGTGTATTTTGGTATTTGCATTATCCTTCTCTCTCTCTCTCTCTCTCTCTCTCTCTCTCTCTCTCTCTCTCTCTCTCTCTCTCTCTCTCTCTCTCTCTCTCTCTCTCTCTCTCTCTCTCTCTACCAACCAACCAACCAACCAACCAACCAACTAACCAACTAACCATTTTCATCTGATCAAATCACGAAATTCTTTTCTACAATAACCTGAAATTATTATGTATCGATATCCAGTCATGGAGAACATTTACAGCAGATGATTTACAAATGACAGGATTCTGTTTACATGCGGAATCTTAGGGCATGGGAACCGTCTTAACCGTGTATCAAATGACAATGTGCATTGTGATTTAAGGCTTATTCTGAATTTCATCGTTTTGTATCAATACATACTCATCTATTATAACAGCTACGCAGTTTCTTGAGTTACATTTCAGCATACACAGATTAAACAAAGACTTCTATACAATATTGTGTTCTCATTGGTGTATTGATGAGATGGTTAAGATCCATTGCCAAGTAAGTACACCGATTTGTAGTAATACGACTCTTGTCAAAAAAATAATGCAGTTTTTGTAAGATCTACTATGTTTGAAGACATTATGTTCTCGAAGCTTACGTTCTATTGAGACCACAGCACAGAACGTCATTTATTTTCATTAAATAATAATCGCAAATATGGCCATTAAATATTAACGTTCAAATTTTGTGTATTAATGTATTCCGTATATCGTTCATATTGTCTTGTCGGACTATATAATCCAGTTTTAATGGTGTTTGTCAGTGCCAAGTGTCAACATGTATGCGTGCGTACTTATGTGATCAGACTTTGTACCTTGACCTATGTTTAGCAAAATTGCATGTGTGTTACACCTTGCAAATAGCTGGAAAAATAGTAGCAAAGCTAACAATATTCTGCTTTTCGGCAGAATTCTCATTTAGATTTCATTTTATTTCCATTCCTTATGTGTCTTGGTTATTTACATATGGTATATCTTGAATGCTCCAAGTTACTTAATGAGTAATTAGTTGCCATTCTAGATGGCCCTCTTCTAATTAGGGCTTCTCCAGGTACGAATAATTGCCTCAGTATAGCAATACGATCCTTGCTCTTACTATTGTAATCCTTTGAGTGACTTTCTTTGCATTAAGGTCAAGTGTAAAAGAATATCTCATTTATGTCATGGACTATGTAGGATCGAAACTGCAAAAGTTATTTAAGACGTTAAAGCTAGTGATCCAAGGCTGACCATTAACCGAAAACCTTTTTAAAAAGAGTGAGCTAAAACAAAAGCGACTATGTTTCTACAGATCGCTCATACATCGCACCTCTGCATGAATGCGAGTATCGGCTCGGCCAAAGTGTTTATGTGAGAAAGCGAGTCAATGGCTTACCATATATCGATGGTTCTTCCCAGGATCTTCCTGGTTACTTGCTCCACTAAAAATACTGGCCGCTATTGCCATTGATATAATTCATTTTCTAAATGAAATTCAAACAAATCGCGATTAGTTTGTTTTCATTTAAACGTAGATATTTTTTAGTTTAATAATTTGTTTATATTTCTATTCTAATTTAAATGTAAATTAAAGGAGGCTGTAATTTTTCCTTCAGAATTTGACGTTGTTATAGAGAGCAAACTTATTGTCATTTAATCTATTATTATTTCCTCAATAAAGCAGATTTAACGGTTGAGTGTCTAGTTTAAGAATAGTGCAAGACATCACTATAAACTGCTACACTGCAGACATCGTAGAGATATGACTAAAATATTGTTAAAGCTACGTTAAAAATCATAATCACATCACTCTCACATAAGCGCTTACCGTACACACACACACACAGACAAACACACAAAACTTAAACTCTTGCTGTCTTTCTCAAATCACGAAAATAAAAATACTAACCTTACCATGGTTTTAAAATCTTTCATGCTTTTTTTTGGGGGGGGAATTCTGGACTGGCATCAATGGTGTTGTGCTGGTATGGTGTGTGTTCGTTTTTATAGACACAACATATTGGTTTTGGACATTCCCTCACCTGAATGTTGACTTAAGTCTAAGATAAATCTTTTCCTGTACGTCCGCTTCACGGCTGAGTTTTCGTTGGTTAGCAAGTGTTAGTGCTGGTGTCTAAACACACCTTAAATTGGTAATTTGTATACACATCTTTCAAAACTTATAACAAGGAAATATTTAATTTGTAAACGTTTTCTTTACAGTTTCTGTAATATTTGTATACGTTTTAATATTTGTAAAGATATATTTCAGCCTTCACTAAACTACTGTAGTTTGTTGTTGGTTTGTTGTTTTTTGTTTTCAAGGACAACAATTTCCAATCTGTCTGGCGTATATTTGTTCCAAATTGTATTAACTTATATATGCCTTGATTTTTATCATGCGAATCCGGACGGTGTATGCTATAAGAGTTTAATTACTGGGTCGGTCCGAGAGTTTGTTTGCTTATATCAGTGACTTTGTACCATCCTTTATTGGGGATATTTCCAAATTCGATGGTGTATGGTGTATTTGGGCGTTGGGAAAGCGACTCGTGCCGTAATCAGCAAACCCAGATTCGAATCTTAGTAGAAACGAATTTAATATTTCACCATTGTATGTATGTATGTATGTATGTAGTTATGTATGTATGTATGTATGTATGTATGTATGTATGTATGTATGTATGTATGTATGTATGTATGTATGTATGTATGTATGTATGTATGTATGTATGTATGTATGTATGTATGTATGTATGTATGTATGTATGTATGTATGTATGTATGTATGTATGTATGTATGTATGTATGTATGTATGTATGTATGAATGATCCTTTACTCACAGAGGATTTATTAATTTCTTTACATTTCTATATGTAGCAAGGTAAAAGGTATAATTTTGGAAATTGGTCTCGTCACTAGTACACGAAAAAAAAAAGCGTATCAACACAAAGGAATAAAATGGGGTGTCACCGTCATTCGCTTGTTGTTCCTCTTCGTAAATGACGTTGAAACTAATCCGGACCCACACGTAGACACTAATCTCAAAAGTGGCTCCTCATTTTGCTAGATTTACAGTTCATATGTTTATCACGCCGTTGAATATATATATATATATATATATATATATATATATATATATATATATATATATATATATATATATATATATATATATATATATATATCTATATATATATATATATATAATCAGAGAGCTGAATATTTTTGATAATTTTTTTTTTAGTGGGCGAGATGTGGTTGGATATGTATCAATTTCAAAGGAAGATATTTAATACCGGATTTTCAACCGCTAATCTGCCTCGATAAAAGGATATTGAAATTATATGGATGTTTGCATGGACCTTGTTTGTATTTTAACCGATTTGCTGTCAGCAAGTATATACAAAAACCCCACACAAAACAAAACAAACACAAGTTGCTTGATCGAGAATATTTTGGATTATTTCATCCTCGAGATTCTATGTTTTAATGCCTAACCTCGGCACAATTTGGGCTGAAATAATTACGGACGAAATTAGGGCCGGATTAAGGTTAAGCGTGACTTCAGAATAATAAAGGTGATTATCCTAAGAATATATTATGTACCGGAAAATTTAGGGTCTACAAAATACGAGGGCATAAAGCTAGACGGAACCTTACATATATATCCAAGATTCGATGACTTAACCTTAGTAGAACTCTCAGTGGAACAAGCAAGACAGTATTATAAAAATAAAATAATAATATTAGTGGTCTTCAGTGAAGGTTTACTGATACACGTAACTGTGGAAATATTATGAATGTTATCAATATCTTCAATTTGTATAAAATGATTGATCAGCCACAAGTAATATCGAACACATCTCAACATTAATTGATTTTACACTTATTACTGGTACGCTCAATGTTATGAAAATTGGGTTTAAGTTCCTTTTTTGGAAGTGACCACAATCTTTTTTATTGTTATATCAACTTTACATATATTCGGTAACATAGGCTTAAATGAGAATTCGTCAACAAGGCTGTTAATTATAAAATGCCTATAGACCAATTATAAAGAGCTAATTCGAATTTTTCTAATCTTTCGGTAGACGAACAGGTCTATAATAATTCTTGGGATATTTTGAAATCAGCGCATTTTACTATTCCTAATAACATAGTAACGAATTTTCTCGTAGATATGCCATACATGCACAACTATACTTCCCATCAACAGTGGAGAAATGAACATAAATACTTTACAAAGGCACATGAGCCTACAGAAGGAGAAGCCATATCAGATTAAAGAAGTTTAATCAGTGAGAAATAACCCTGTTGTGATGGGATGAAGGCATATGTCAAACATGATGTTTTAGTTTTTTATGTATTTTGTTGTCAAACATTTCTAGGGATTTCAGTGGCATGGACAAAAGTACTTCAAAGGATAGATGACCTAGGAGATTTCAAAATCTCCTGGAAAGAGGAAGCAAGAGTAGCTCAACAAGGATTGTATGGAGCCCGTACAGTGATGCGGCTTCCTCAGGAACATGATGGACGCCGAGTAGGGCTTTCTCGATTGCAAAGATCAAACTCACAACTTTCTAGTCGCGAATTCTACACATTCAAGGTTAAGACCTATGCAATAAATTCCATCCATGGGGATTAAGCAAAATGTAGCATTATGCTTGGCACGAACCATATCCAATCAACATATCTTTGTCATTAAGGAACAAATAAAGCATTGTAGTCATTCATTTCCTTCGAAGTATAAGAGAACTTAAAATTAACCCCCAAACAGCTAACAGCAACATAATATGGACCTTTTTAATGATCCATTTTTATCCCAGTCCTGTTTTAAGGTGTATTAACTAGAATGGCAAATGTTTTCCTTTGCCAATTTTTCTATTAATTGAAACACTGGTACTATTTTTTTCATTGTGCTTTTGTAGAATTTCATCATAGATAGCAAGAGAAAACTTCCTGTAAATTTGTCTCTGTTAAAAGTCCTAATTTAATGCTCTCGTGTGAATATTGTTTTAGCTAATTTTTTTAAAATAATTGTCGAAATGGATATGTGTTGTTCTTGACACTGATTTGAAGCATGTACATCTCTCGTAGTTACATAGCAGTATCGGGACACTGAAAGATCAATATCCGGCTTGGAAGCAGAGTTAGCCATTTGTAGCCGTAGGAACATTTTGTTGAAGACATGTCTAATTATTTTTTTATTAAAAAAACTATCTGGATAATAACTATTTTGAATTGCATCAAGCTGTTTAATATACAACGTGTTTCAAAGTTATCACGTACGTAAACGGCATGCATTTGCCCTAGAGCATTTCTTGAATTGAAAAATGACCTTTGGAAATGACAAATAGATGTGTGAATTTGGTGTAAGGTGGATGCAATTCATTTGCTATGAACATTTAAAGATTTGGAGGGTAAAGTTAATTATATTTGAATGCCTGTATCTTTATAGCTCTCCGAAAGTACAGACCTTTTTAACCTAATTGAAGTACTCAAGTTTTTATGAACAGAACAAAACAAATCTACAATAAATGAAGTTTATCTCAAGCCACACACAGGTGGTATATGAGAATAGTTCAAAAGATTTAAAAGTGACATCAAAAATATATGGTGCTGCGAATGACATCACTAGTCAACGTTTCAAATGATAAGTGTATTATCAAAATTGTGAATATGTTAGAATATTCAGATATACAAATATGACATTTTAAGGAGAGAATATATAATAATACAGGAGAGTAAAGGAAAGGATAACTGTAATCGAATGTAAAAAAAGTTAAGAAGAGCTGAAATGGCATTTCATGATAAGGTAAGAGGATTTTCCGATTCAACAAATATAATAAAGTAAACAGTATTGTATTCATTTTCCGAGAAACAAATTTGTCAAGATTTTAAAAATTTTGCAACTAGCAGTGTCAAATAAGTTTTGTAATTTTGCAAAACAGGGTTCGCGATAATAGAACTGTTGTCGAGTGGTGGAGTTCAGGGTTTCTGGACCCCGCCCCACAGACAACCCAATTTTCAAAACAAAAACGCACACACACACAAATGTACAATTACTTATCATTTGAAATTTAACCATCGTTTTATTCTCGCGCCCGTTTTATTTGGGTATTATCTATTTTGAGTAAATAGACATATAGAGATTTGTTTCGGCTACCTTTCAAGAATAGTCAAGGCTCTTTTGAAATTTTTAAAAACAAATCCCAACATTGCCCTGATTCGGCCCTAGCTCCATAAATTTACCTCCTTCGCTGTGAAATTTGGGCAAATAAATATATAATTCGTCCAGTATGCTTTAAAATCGTTAATACTAAATTTAGATTTTCATCCACTCATTTCGCATACAGAGTTGTAACTCGTATGGTAAACAAGACACTCTTCCAGTATATCATTTTACGAAATCTTGGCACGAACCAAAAATCCATTCGCTAATTTATTTTTGGTATGTAAAAAACGAAAACGTAAACAGATATTGCGAAAAAGTAAATATAAATTACCAAAGATAAACATTACATTTAAAATTACGCACATTTTATTGAGAGCGCAGAGCAACCAGATTTCAGCAATATCGATTGGTTAGGTAAATGCTATTTTCATCACATCAGACGTTACCGTGCACGTGAGGATTTTAATGCCAAACATGTTTTACTCATAAAAACTAAGACAGTGTTGAACAAACAGTATGAATTATATGTTCTTCTTACGGAAAAAATATAAATGTCAATAGTATCGCTACAAACAAAATAATAAATTTTTTGTCGATTCTGACCCCATGTAGCACTAAAAACACGGACTATATGTATGTATGTATGTATGTATGTATGTATGTATGTATGTATGTATGTATGTATGTATGTATGTATGTATGTATGTATGTATGTATGTATGTATGTATGTATGTATGTATGTATGTATGTATGTATGTATGTATGTATGTATGTATGTATGTATGTATGTATGTATGTATGTATGTATGTATGTATGTATGTATGTATGTATGTATGTATGTATGTATGTATGATCCTTTACTCACAGAGGATTTATTAATTTCTTTACATTTCTATATGTAGCAAGGTAAAAGGTATAATTTTGGAAATTGGTCTCGTCACTAGTACACGAAAAAAAGCGTATTAACACAAAGGAATAAAATGGGGTGTCACCGTCATTCGCTTGTTGTTCCTCTTCGTAAATGACATTGAAACTAATCCGGACCCACACGTAGAAGCGCTTAGGCTAGTTAGTTACTAGTTTCGTACTGTTCGTCGTCAGTTTATTGCATCTATTTTAATTAATCCCTGACACACGTGATCCCTGGGTGGATCCAGTACGCTTGTTATTCGCCATATGATTTGTATTCTTTATATATATATATATATATATATATATATATATATATATATATATATATATATATATATATATATATATATATATATATATATATATATATATATATATATATATATATATATAAATATATATATATATATATATATATATATATATATATATATATATATATATATATATATATATATATATATATATATATATATACTTTCTTGATGGATAGCCATTGCAATCGATTACCATTTCAATGTACCGTATACATTTGTACTGCCTGATGGTGCCGGTCGTAAATGGACCTTTATATCACCTGTCATTTATGCCTAAATATTAGTTCATTTCACTAAAATGAACATATAGAAGTTATTACCCAGCTGATGTAGATGCCATTCAAAACTTACTTTAAATAGTTTCAAAATATCCCATGGGTCCAGTAAACACTGCCATATTCAATAAGGGCATATTATGGTTTGTACGTGAGTAAAGTGTTAAAAAGCAGGAAAAGATGTGTCTGGCATAGATGATAAAATTGATTTCATATTTCTAATGCAGACTTTAAAGTGTTCAATGACTATATTCTGATATTTGATACTCATAATCTATATTTCTAAAATTGAATTTATGTTCCGTTAATAAGAGTATAGTTGCAAGCATGATTAATTTTAATTATGTTCAGTCGCGTTCCCCAAATAAACGTTTCAGTAGATGTGTTACACTTCATTAAAATAAGGTGTATTCGATTCGCACAAACCACTCATGAATGCTCTTGCTCATCTTTTGTATCAATATGACATTAGAGATTGTCAGAAAAACATGTTAAAACTTGAACAGTCTAAATAATAATAATTAATAATAATAATAATAATAATAATAATAATAATAATAATAATAATAATAATAATAATAATAATAATAATAATAATAATAATAATAATAATGATGATGATGATGATGATGATGATGATGATGATGAAGATGATGATAATAATAATAATAATAATGATGATGATGATGATGATGATAATAATAATAATAATAATAATAATAATAATAATAATAATAATAATAATAATAATAATAATAATAATAATAATAATAATAAAAGATCACACGTTTGGCAAACGCCAATCTAACATATGACCGTCTATAAAAAGTGCGAATATAAAGTTTATATCGAAGAAAAAAGCAGTAGATCATAAGTAGTATATACACATCTCTAAAAGTGTTGGCATAAAATAATTTGATATACTAATAATATTTGTATATTAAATTGTTATCAGATAGTGTAATAAGTATAAATAAAGATTATTTTATAAGTAGGCTTTCACTTCCATACTCTCTAAATCAGTAATGAATTTCAGATTGGCTTTCCGACATCGGACTGATTTTTAAATTATTTTTTGGTTTTTTCTCTTTAGATGTTTATCGACAGCGTCTTTTTGTACTTCACTGTATATATATATATATATATATATATATATATATATATATATATATATATATATATATATATATATATATATATATATATATATATATATATATATATATATATATATATATATATATAACCACTATGAAACTTTTACGGATGTAAATCAACTGTCTGTCGTAAACTCTGCTACTGGAGAATTATTTTCTAGGTTGATTATACATATTATACATTATATTATACATATTCTAGGTTGATTATACATATAGTAATAGTTTGTATACTACAGAATATTTTATCGATTTTAGCCCGTGATGGTTTTTCGATTGATTCCATACTCTATTCAAACCTTTGTCCCGTTGAATTTGTGTTTACAATTGATTAATAGTTGTGAAAACTTCTGGACTTTAAGGATCGCAGTAAAGATTGTTTAAAATACTGTTCTTGGTTCGTAGAAATATATTTAGTCGTCATTTAATTAAAAATTGTATGAAGTAGCTCTGATTTATACAATTTTATAATACTCTCTGCTTCAGTGGTTCTATAAATTATGTCCTGGTTTGCATCGCCCTTATTAGAATTACTGTACTTATCAGTTAGCAAGCTTGCAATGAATGTTGAAACTGGTAACCCAAACCTTAAAGATTAAAGCACCAAATTATTTAATTCCATTTGGTTTTAGTAGTCTTCTTTTAAATGTTCTTGTCATTCATTTAAATTATCAATTGGAAGACATTTCCTTATCGATAATCGACATAGGATGACTGCATTTTACGATGACTTTGATATTTTCAGCAAATCCAGCGTTATAACATTTTTGTTTAATTTCTTAATATGTTTTAAATCCATTTAGTTTATTTCTAGCTCAGTTATATTTTTGCCAGTAATTTTTTAATATGTTCGGTATTTTTAATTCATGTATTACGTCATCATTTATGGTATTGAAATCACTCTCTTGTTTACATTCTAAAAACTTAGTTCCTTTTTTTTAGCTTAGTTTTGTTTATTTTATTAGTTCAAGATGGGGATTATTTGATTGAAGATCCTGGTAAAAAAAAATAACAACTTGTGATAATCGTCCTGCTGATTCTGATAAGACAAATATTATTGTTCCAGAAAATCGTCATATGGTAATTTTATCAGCACATCCGTTTCCAGCCTTTCAACAATTACATGTAGAACTAATTGATCTATATTAACAATATATTAAATATACAATGTACTATAAACGAATTAGTTTAAGACTTAACTGATAATAGTTTTTATTCTATTGAAGAAACAACACAGTATTACCAAAAACAGATATAATTAAAACCAGTTCTGAAAAATTGTAGAGAAGATAAAATCATATCATCTAGCTATATCGGTAAAGTGTGTTTTGACAGAATTAAGTTGAACAAAAGTCGAAGAGTTTGGTAAACAACAGAGAAACAATACTGCGAGATTACAATAGAATCGGGCTTTATAATCAGATAATCAATAACAGGTAGCGAGGACACCAAATTGCAGGAAATTAACACAAATGAACCACTTGACGAGCAGAGCTTCTTTCCTATCTGAACACTTCGAAACTGGTAGATCAGCAACGGCCAAGGTTATTGTCGACTTTAGCAGATGAAGAAATAAAAGTCCATGCAAATGCAGCCATATTATTCATTCCAAAAGACAAATCATTACAACGTTATTTCGTTGATAAATTGATAGCATAAATTAAACTGCCATTGGAAAATGATCTAGCAAAAATACATTAATTGGTTAAAACAAAATCCCAAGAATACAAATAGTTAGAATGTAACATTTTAAACAATAATTTATAAAGAAATTATAAAAATAATACATCTTGAAGTTAAAAATGGTTATCGTTAGGTGAGAGGTTTAAGAGTTTATGGAAAGAAAAGTATCTAACAATTTCTACTGTTTTTGCAGCAAATGGTATTCTAGCAGTAACTGTTGACCTAAGCACAGCAAATCTTATAATGGTACGAAGCAGTAGAAGTGGCGATAAATGCAGTCTTTATGCACTGATAGATTCCCCAAAAGTATGAAACATAGTGCTGAGTATTTGTTAAACTTAGCTAAAACAGTGTATTAAAACAAAATCATAAACAGCATTCCCTGACACACTTGGTAGTGTAATAAAAATTGCGTTTAACATCATCCGGAATTTTTTAAATTTAATTTTAATATATCTGACATCTGTAGGCATATTAATTTGGGATTAACTCCATAATTTTTTATTAACCTTTATTCTATTAATGTTCTCTATTTCGACAAATTATTGAAGTTTGTTATTATATTATGGATAGTATACATTAACAACACCATATCGATGGGAAATACAAATATGACATCAACACCAACTCTGTAGTTTATCTAACTTCTAAATCTGAAATATATTGGGCAGAATTTTATGATTTTGTCGTGTAAGCTATAACGATATTCATCTAATATTAATGTTTAAACATTGTGTAATACTCTTTGTAACTATATGACCAGACTGTAAAAGTTGTTGCATTTTCTTCTTGAACAGATAAGGTAATGTCATTTTATCAGTTTCATCAATTGAAATCTATCTTCACTATTCAGCTGATCCAGCTCCATAGTTATAATGTCGTTTGTAAGCTGGAGAATGTTTTCCAATGTACACTTTTAAATTTTTCTGATCCTTTATCAGCCAGGTATTCTGAATTCCAATAATCTTGATTATGTAGATGTACTAATAGTTTTAACTGATTTGCTATGTAAATAATCTTGATGTACCACAATTATATAACACATAATGTTTCTGAACGAGTCTTCAATAATTTCGAAGTATTGTTTTGTCCATAATATCAATGAGCACTTTGTAATTCCAATAAATAATTGAAATAAATGATTCCTTTAAAACTGATAATTTAAAACAGCTGAAGGTGTTCCCACAGATTGAACTTAAAACAAGAATGAATAATTATGTTTACCATATCCTTATATACTAACTTCACTTGACCTAAGACACAGGATGTGGGTCACGAGTTTTCTTCCAGAACATTCTACGTTTATGAAGAAGGTTAGGCCTTGAACAAAAATGTAAATGAATATCTTTCTAAAAAATCAAGTATGCTTAATCTCTACCATCAATTACTGACAAAGTTCCAATACACAATAAAATTATATATGCACAACAGAAGATCAATGGATAAGGGTTTAAGTGGTTATAAAAACGAGCTTGAAGACATCTGAGCTAGGTTTCTAGCTGTTATGAGATCTAATATGACGACCACTGAGCCATCTAATTATTAAAATAAGTTGAAAGCCAACTGGTTTTTTCTAAAACAACACCAGACGACTGTTGGTTTAGGTTTTTCCCATTAAACGTTTGAAGACTGTTCGTGCAAAGATGTTGTCATAACGTCAGATTTGAAGGTAGGTTGCCTAGGTTTTTTGTCATAACTGCTATTTTAAAGGCCACCGACATAGATAGACGAGATTTTAGCATACGTTTGGGGACTGATTGGCAATGGTGTAGGTTGGAGGTTAGGTAGAAAACTCCCGAGCTTAAGAGATAAAAATCAAAGGTCAAGTTAGCCTGAACCGTCCTTCAGCTTTATACAAAGGTCAAGTCAGCCAGAACCGTCCTTCTTTTTACAAAGGTCAAGTTAGCCAGAACCGTCCTTCAGCTTTTTACAAAGGTCAAGTTAGCCAGATCCGTCCTTCAGCTTTTTATGCAAATAACTTGGGTCACTGGTCCATGCTGCATGACAACATAGGATGGGGTTATAGGTCAAATATATTATGGCTAGGAATAATACAGCTAAAACAATTGTTAAAATGCTGCCATTAAAAGAAAATGACCTAATACTTTCCAAAACAACAACTGATTAATGAGATAAAATGATGTTTAAGCAAGTCAAATTATTTGTTAAGTAAAAAGCAACGAAAAGCACCAGTTAATTTATTAGTTCTGCAAAATATATAGCGAGACATGTATCACCAATTTACTTATAATTGCAAATAGGCAAGATATCACCCTAGTCGCATGTTTCTTAAGGAAGTGTATTTTTCCAAATAAACTACTACTACTACTACTACTACTACTACTACTACTACTACTACTACTACTACTACTACTACTACTACTACTACTACTACTACTACTACTACTACTACTACTACTACTAATAATAATAATAATATTAATAATGATGATGATGATGATGATGATGATGATGATGATGATGATGATGATGATGATGATGATGATAATAAAAGACCAACTTTGAATTGACCCTAGTTAACACTAACAAAGAAACTATCTAATGGATAGTGATTATGGTGGCAATAATAATAATAATAATAATAATAATAATAATAATAATAATAATAATAATAATAATAATAATAATAATAATAATAATATTAATAATGCAGAAATACTATTGCTACTACTACTACTACTACTAATATTAATAATAATAATAATAATAATAATAATAATAATAATAATAATAATAATAATAATAATAATAATAATAATAATAATAATAATAATAATAATAATAATAATAATAATAATAATAAAAGACCAACTTTGAATTGACCCTAGTTAACACTAACAAAGAAACTATCTAATGGATAGTGCTTATGGTGGCAATAAGGACGAATGAAGAAAACCTTAGAAAGATTATAAGAGCTATGTGAAGCCGTGCGTTTCATCAGAATCAAGTCATACGTACCAGAATACCAGCACTTGCATTTACAGAATAAGAATGAGATGCCTTTCATCAAATCAAAGAAAATTCTAATCCGATCATGGCGATCCTCCCTAAAGCGAGTTGAAAAGGCAGAACGTGACTAAATTTAATATACTTATATACTTTATGATAGGCATTGTGTACAGGGAAAGGCCGAATAAAAAAGTTTTCATATCCATTTAATGTTATGGATGATGTTATTGATACACAATTCTCTTTAGCACTGAGAAATAAGTTCAGATACCAACGTTTTGCACCGATCTGTGCCGAAATATATGCAGAAATAGTTATATAACAATCGTTAGACCCCTTCTTCGTCTTTTTCACCTTTATTTTTTTATTTTGTTTAGATTATGCCCAAACCATATATAATAAGAAAAACGTTTGGAAATAGCAAATATATTTTGGAAATAACTAACGTCTTTTTTCCGAATGAAAGAAAATCTCTGTTATTTCTATAAGTATGTTTTTATTAAAATAAAGAAAAAGAATTTGTATTTTCATAATCTTTCGTTAAAGAAAGGAAAGGATCTTTGTGAATCACTCAAAACTTTTTGAAAAAAAGAACATTTTTTCCTTTTTGTCTAAACAGTATTTTCGTTATAACAAAACAATTTTATTTATTTCTAAATGATTTTCTCATTATTTCAAGTATCTTCTCTTTGTTTCGAAACGATCCATTTGAAATAATGCAAACATAACAGTTATTCCGAAAAGATAAATAACAATTTTTCTCTTATTGATGACATCATGCCGTTGTAATATTCAAAAATCTCGGAATAAAAATGACGTGCAGGCCGTTCCTATAATAGAACCATTTTCATTACTGAGTGATAATTCAATTTGAACAATGTTTATAATAATTACCTCGAACAAATTTACCAATGGTATGATTGCAACAAGTAATTTATATTGTATTCCGTAGTGCTGTGAGTGCTGTGTGTGTGTTTATATATATATATATATATATATATATATATATATATATATATATATATATATATATATATATATATATATATATACTCAGTAGTTTAATTAGGTTACTATTTCTTTGTTACTCTAGGTGACTAAGTATACATCGTTGCTAGGAGTAGTTTGGGTGATCTGTTTATTGAATTAATATAGAGGCGTTTTAGCAACTAGGACTATGGTCTCAAGACAATGCTACTAACGAGATTTACTCGAGAGTGACATCATATTATAACGTCTCTGAATAAATAAACATATTATTGCAGTGGTTCAAGGACATATTATCCCTACAGATCTCGTGTGCTAATAATACCCTTTCAAATGGTCCTTTACTTTGCTACAATAACTAGGCAATTAAACTACCTTTCTAAGTGAAATCCAATTATATTAATCGTTAGCACTCCCTAATCCCCTGTACAAAATCAGAACTACAGGTACAACATTTGAACTAGCAGGTCAAGTAATTGGAGACATCAGTAAAAGGATTTTGGTTTGTTTGTTGTTGTTTTTTTTTTAATCACAAACTGGGCTATACCACCCGTATGGGGCTGTAAAGTTGGTAGAGTGTCGGTATTGTAACCCATAGTTTGATACCCAATCTAGCTAGCCCGGTCGGCTATCAAGGTATTCTCTTAATAAAGCACGTAGCTCCCTGTGATGCTTTAAAAGTGTAGTTCAACAAAATGTAATTTTAAAATCCGCTCTTATGTTCAATTGACACATATTCCCAGCATCCGAACATTTTCTTCCCACAGGGATTAAGGTTTTTTAAAAACAAAATTTGATAACACGCTAGACAAATGCACTGATTGTATCTGCATTATACAGCTGTTTTTGAAAATAATGCACGCGGTTGAGATGAATTAAACAAAAACATATCCTAAAATTGATACATACCACGATTCTCATTCCAAAACTAAAATTGATACATACCACGATTATCATTCCAATACTATCCAATACTAAAATTGATACATACCACGATTATCATTCCAATACTAAAATTGATACATACCTCGATTCTCATTCCAATACTAAAATTGATATATACCTCGATTCTCATTCCAAAACTAAAATTGATACATACCACGATTATCATTCCAAATCTAAAATTGATACATACCACGATTATCATTCCAAAACTAAAATTGATACATACCACGATTCTCATTCCAATACTAAAATTGATACATACCTCGATTCTCATTCCAAAACTAAAATTGATACATACCACGATTATCATTCCAATACTAAAATTGATACATACCACGATTATCATTCCAATACTAAAATTGATACATACCTCGATTCTCATTCCAAAACTAAAATTGATACATACCACGATTATCATTCCAATACTAAAATTGATACATACCACGATTATCATTCCAATACTATCAATTTATTAGGGGTTTCTTGAGATGAGCATTTATTTGTTTACCTACTCGTGTTAGTACTGCTGTTTTTGGCAAACTCGGTGGATTAGTGTTGTTTGGTCTTATGATAACCTTATGTAATACAATACAATACAATATAATACAATACAATACAATGCAATACAATGCAATGCAATGCAATGCAATGCAATGCAATGCAATACAATACAATACAATACAATACAATACAATACAATACAATACAATACAATACAATACAATACAATACTTATATGTTATTGCATTTGTATGGGAGAATATGAACGAGTTTTTGGGGTTGACTATACTGCACCACCTTGGGAGTGAAGTATATCCATCCGAAAAACGAGTTCATATTATTCCATTCAAATGCAGTAACCTTTTTATTATATGCTCATTCTTGTTTTATTACCAAAGATTTAATAATAAAATTCACAACCAATTATATCTAATAACAACATTTATTATTTTATTATTAAAAAAATAAAGTTCACAATCGTAGATTGCTTCAATGCACAAATAATAGCATTCATGCGCATATAGCTCCTCCCACCGACCGTTAAACTTCATAGCGTACCGCGCGCCCACGTGCATGAAGCGCGTGGAGTGTAATATGAAGGTGTTAAGTATATTTTTGGCTATTTTTATTAACAGCTCAAGAAGACAGTTTATGTGCATAACTTATGTTTAATTGTGATGACCCTGTATAACGTATATATCTAGCTAAATCTGAAATATTTGTATTAAAAAAAAAGTAAAAGCGGAATGCGCCAAAGCAGTTTGTATGTGTCAGTGTATGAAACATTTGCTGGTATGTGGCCGTCCTTGAAATATCTGCTTTTGTTCATTCATAAAAAAAAATTGTTTACGTTAGAAAATAGTTCCTTTGCACTTGGGATACAGTATGAAGGTGTTCAATCGTGGAATATTGCACGATTCTGACAATGTAAAGTTAACTGTGAAAAAAGATGAGCATATAATACAATACAATACAATATTATATACTAAATTTTGTCCCATTCACTTTACATTGTCAGAATCGTGCAGTATTTTACGATACTGGACACCTTCCTAGGCAGGCACGTCCACGACACGTGTGCCTAAAGATAGTATAGTGTATTAGGAACTACTTAGTAAATATACTAGGTGTAGTAGACGCTTTATGTTTTGGCTGATTAAATTTGTGAATGAACTAAAGCAGCTGCTAGTATAGAAGACAAAGTTAACGATATGGACGAGTTCACTGATCAGAAACGAAACTTTCAAACAAGTAAAGGAATAAAGGCGATATTCTCTAAGCCAACAACAAGCATGAGAGACGCAGTAATTGAAAATACCGTTCGGACCATTGAAACAATTATTTATGAGAATATTCAAATCTTTTCGCAAATAGAATGGTTCTAACTATGATCAATGCTCTCTAAGGTCTTAAAATAGAGCATAGAAAAGCAAATTGGGTTCAAGGATTATCGCATATCTGTCAGAGACGTAGCATTTTACAAGTCTTTCAAAATACTAGGTCGAGAAAAAATGCAACTGACGTATCAAAGCCATTAAGCCAAGGCGACGAAAAGTATTGTTTTCGCTTAGTAAATGGAGAGTCACACAACAGATTAATTCCAATGTTCCCCATGTAACAATTTTGATACAATGTTAGGTTAGCGATAGAAGACATATTGCATTGTATAGGTCATATCTGGTCTTCAAAACAGCGAGATGCGAGTGACAGGGTATACACGCTTTATCTTAAGCTGGTAATACGAATGATAGTAAAAAATAAACTTTCGTTTATGCATCTTGAATCTTCTCTAAAATTAATTTCTTTGTACTTTAAATCTGACCGACATGTTCTGCACAACTTCATACACACTGCAATTGTACTAGAATTTCGAGTAGACTGCATTTCCAGCTTAAATCTATTCTCCTTACAGCACTGAATTAACCAAATTAATCCAGTAAATCAAAATCAGAAAAGCAGAATTGAATTGAGTTGAATCAACATAGAAACAAAATTCATGCGCATTAATTCATGATATGACTATAAATTTCAACTTCAAGTAGACCAAAACGACAATTTCTTTTGAAACTAAGGTAGAGCGCGCGACTACGTTCAAAGGTCGCTGGGCTGTACTATGTGCGCATTAATATTGGTATTGTGTATTGATGAAGCTACGATTGTGTATTAAATTTTGAATACAGCATAAATTCAACTACTTTCATTTTTGTAGTGCTATTTGTTATAATTAAGCCTTAGAAGAAGAAAATGAGTATATAATAGGAAAGGTTACAGCGTTTGTATATGAAAATTTGAACTCGTTTTCTCGGATGGATACTGGACTCCCACAGGTCGTGCAGTATCTGTCCTACGAAAAAAAATCTATCATATTTTTCCATACAAATGCAGTAACTTATCAATACAATACAATACAATACAATACAATACAATACAATACAATGCAATGCAATGCAATGCAATGCAATGCAATGCAATGCAATGCCATGCCATGCCATGCCATGCCATGCCATGCCATGCCATACAATACAATACAATACAATACAATACAATACAATACAATACAATACAATACAATACAACCCATCTCATCCCAACCCAACACAATGCAACACAATACAACCCAACCCAACCCGTCCCAACACAACACAACCTAACACAACACAACCCAACTCAACCCAACCCAACCCAACCCAACCCAACACAACACAACACAACACAACACAACACAACACAACACAACACAACAACACAACACAAAACAATACAACCCAACCCAACACAACACAACACAACACAACACAACAAAACGCAACACAACACAAACAAAACAAAACAAAACAGCACACAACACAAAAACACGACACAACATAAAATAAAACAATGACTAAGGAAAAGGTGTTTTGTTTGTTGCTCTTATCACTGGTTCCTCCAGTGACCTCTCTAAGAGTCAATATTGTAAGTATCTATTATGACTTCAATGGTCCAATCACGATTTACTAAAACTGTAAAATATGTTTCTTGTGAATGAAGGTGTGTGTGACCGCTAGACATTGCAGTTCGGTCTCGATCACTTTGCTATAGGTTACACTGTATGGGATGAGTTTGGGTCCAACTATAGGTATGTTCAAAAACTTGAGATGTACGGAAATGGTTTTGGGAATGTCGAGCATATTCGTTGGTATCTGTATTCGAAATCAGAAGTGTGTCTCTCACAAGCTTAACCCTGCTATAAAGATTCCTTTTTGTTTCCCGGAATGCCGGTAATGCTTTCCCGATTTTATTAATTTTTGGTTGGTAATGTTAGTTTGCGCTAAAATCTTAGTTTGCCAGCATAGACAAAAACTTATACTTTCTTGGTGTATCAGTTTTGCACAATCTTTATATGCCAGACATGCATTCGATTATATTTTCGATTATATTATAAGTAACTCTCTCCATAGAGAATCTGCAAAACAAGGAACGGGGCTAAATTTAAATTAGACTATATTATCAAGCAAATCATGATACGACTTCCTTGATTACTCCGAGAAGTGAACGGAAACGTGAAACATGAACTGTGACTAACTTTAATTTAAAGCTTCGGAATACAGTAAAACTTTGTTTATTCAAATGACTTTTTTTTCCCCGAAAACTTTGTTTACCCGAACGACAAACAATATTTGCAGTCTGAGATTGCGAATTTGTTATAAACTGGTTTATACAAATTTCTGTATATCAGAATATGTTTCGTGCTCTCTGAATTTTGAATAAACAGGATTATTCTATGTAAACCTTTTCCAATGCGACCAATGATCGCATTGAGATTTAAATTTAAAAGCAAATGTTTACTTAAAAAACGGAAACGAAATGCACATGAAAAATCTCCAGGTAACCTTTCAATAGAAGTAAATACTATATAAACATCATCGTATTTTGCATTGGACAATAATAATTAGAATTATAATTGTATTTTACTTTTTCATACAGTCATGCAAAATTATATGCCGAATCAAATTAAAAATGAATGTAAAACCTTGGAGGAACATATGTACAAGGTCTTTACATGTTTTTATTTGATAGTAAATCTGTAGTGCCAAATAAAAGAATTCTATCAGATATCATCTTCGTTAGCCAATGATCAATATGTTAACTATATCTACATTGGACGGATCGAGCAAATATTTTAATCAAATGTCCTAGCGACTTCTATTGGATTTCATTGTCGCCTCTCCTAGTATGTAATGCCAGCTAGCCAATAGCGTGTAAAAGCGGAAATTGTACATTGGCCAAAAATGTTAGACCACTAAGGAATGCTTTTTAAGTTTGACATTGAAAGTATGACTGCGTACCAGAGAGAAGCCATTACATGTATTTTTAACGAAAAGAGTGTATTTATGCAAACACAGACCGGCAGTGGAAATTGCTTATGTATGAGTCCATTCCAGGTGTGCGCTTCTTTTCTCTCTATCCTGCAAGAACAATGTTCAAATTTAAACAAGCTGAATTGATTGGACGCGGTGACCTATTCGATCGATCTGCCAACGTGTATTTAGGGTTAACATATCGGAAACTTGGCTAGAGATGATCCTTGGATATTTGGCAGATTTTATAGCATATAAATAAAGCATACCTTGACAGTTTTTTGCCTTTTATTCAAACAGCAGGGGTATATGCATGCTCATCAAGTGATTTACATTTTCAATAAGTGGGAAGTTAAGGATTTTAATAGCGATTGTCAAAATTCAATTAATATTCATTTCAAATCCTAACACCGGTATGGTTAAAATTCCTAACACCAGTCAGGCTTATTTAATATCATCTTGAATGCAATTTTAATTTAAGTTGAGACCTAACAGCGAACTTGTGAACTGAAGATGGAATGGAAATTAAAGACAACTCTGCAGGAATAATGCGTAAGGTATAAAATATCGGATACCCAAACTCTTGAAAGAAGGATTCATATTTTAACATCAGCTGTGACGTGAACTTAGACAATATTTAACAGAATTCCATACAACAGCTGAAAGACAGTAAGAGGTGAGAAGGGGCTCAAGTACGCAAAGAAAGCTTGAGGGAGTTAATGGTTCTCACTATGAGACCAATATAGAACTTTGTATATATATATATATATATATATATATATATATATATATATATATTTATATATATATATATATATATATATATATATATATATATATATATATATATATATATATATATATATTAATCGGAAAATTATCACAGACACACAAACACACACACAGAGCCATCTACTCGCTTGCGATGGTTTTGTACTTGCCTAGATTCTGTGCACAACAGTTCCACAAAACAATCCTAAATACAGCAGTTCAGATCCATATGGAAAGTTGCATTGTTCTGCTGTGAACGGAGGCCAAGGAAATAATGAAATCCGGATGAAAAGCATGGGTTAAAATTGGTGTGAAGGATGGACGGAAAGGAATAACATCATATGGTTATCCTATATTCATGGCGGGACATAAATTGCTAAATTGTCCCAGTGCGAATAGAGATGAAAAAACTGCTACTTTGGTCTATGATTTAGTTACTTTCTTTAATTGTTGTGATGGGATGGAGAGGTTCAATGTCTGTCCAACTTTGTAATTTATGATTCTTGCTTTTTGTGCTTTTGCTTTAAGTACATGTCTTATGTTTTCTTGAACAGGGTGATGTATATGCCATAATGTGTATAAAAAGTGTACCATATAATAAGTTTGCAGTTTACGGCAAAGACCATAATGTGAATATATCGTGTAGTAACAGTTTCCGGCATATGTCATAATGTGTATACACGGTGTACTATATAACAAGTTAGCAGAGTACGGCATAGTCCATAATGTGTATACATTGTAAAAACATAGAACAAATTAACAGTTTCCGGCATATGCCGTAAAATGTATACACAATGTAACATATAAATAGTTAACAGTTTCCGTCACCTAATTTTTAATTTCCAAAAAATGATTATCAAACTCAATTATTCAAATGATAAAAATATAACATTCATGGAGAGGAAATCATGTATCCGCTGATTTATAATTCGAAAGTTTTGAGTTGCAACTTGAACGATCTGCACGCTCTGTGAGATTAGCTGACATTATTCTCCTCATGTTTCCGATAACCAACATGTTATAATTCTAGCGTTGATTGTCCACGTCAAAATTGAAATATACGGTTACTACTGACATATGTCAAAAGAAAGCAATACACTGGTAATTTACGGTCAAGTTATAGATATATATTAGCCCTGATACATGGAAATAATGATTATATATGGGCAATTACCTTGTTGCAGTACTTAAGCTAAAGTAATTAGATTGATCCATATCAATCCTTAAGACTTCCTAAAGCCCTTGTGGTAATGCAGATTGCGTGAGGGTTTTAAATATACGTTGATAAATAAAAAGACGATCTTAAACCAGTACTAATTTCAAATGAAATTTAGGAAAAGAGTCCAAAAGACTGTCCTTTATGTGCATAAGATTTTAAAGTAGAGTGTCATATATTGCGTTTGAAGAAAACAAAATGAAGCCATTTAAACTTTCAACTCCTGGTATATAATTTGATTGCGCGTTTTGCGTGTCGTGATGTCGGTGCAAAAGTCACAGAAAGAGAAGGACACAAATGAAAGAAGCTAATACCTTTTGCATTCCTTAATATTTCCATTTACTATTATTGTCTTGAAGCAGGTGATTTATCAGACAGAATCTATGAACACTTCATTACCCAGGAGTCTATACTAGAGCTTACCATACACTGCATATCAATAAGAGATTAACAAATTAAATAACATTTACGCTAGAATAAACACAGCAATTGCATGATAGTGCAGTTTAAATTGTAAAATTTAGATTGAGTTAGAATTTTAAATCAGCTGGTCGCTTGGATTTATGAGCCTGTGATGTATTGATATGTATTTTAATCGCTTTGTATTATTGGCCTGTAATATATTGATATGTATTTTAATCGCTTTGTATTATTGGCCTGTAATATATTGATATGTATTTTAATCGCTTTGTATTATTGGCCTGTAATATATTGATATGTATTTTAATCGCTTTGTATTATTGGCCTGTAATATATTGATATGTATTTTAATCGCTTTGTATTATTGGCCTGTGATATATTGATATGCATCTGAATGTCTGTTTGTCGTTTTCTTTTTTTTCGCCAGAAAAAAAAACGTGAAGATAATTATCTCTTTATTAATATCGTCGGTAACACAATGTAGCTCAGTGTTGCGATTGCATCTTTGTGTAAGGCATCTAGCTCCTATTTCGTCTGCATAATGCAGCAAAAAATGTATTGAAAGCGCCACTATCAGCCAACTCTAGTATCCAATATACAACAACTAATTTTCATTGTATAAATTGGCGGCTTCGACTGTAGATATACGTCTACAATTAACTAAGCGGAACAAAGTGAACTTGAAGTGGTCTTCAGTATAACTATCGCTTAATGCAATGGGGAGGGTTGTATTTCAAACTGTAAACGCAGATCTTTACTACAGCTTGAATGTTACGTTAAAAGGGTATTTATTTACTGTATGTATTCATATTCAATCTGTTTATATTGGATGATATTGGATTCCTTTTACACGTTTCTTCCTGATTAGCAATTAATAAACATAAACAACATTAGGGTCAATTTCACACTAATGTTATGATTATACAGACCGAAATGGGAAATTTTAATCAATTACATATCCAATTCCCCTATGCTTATCCAAGTAATCGATTCTACAGCCAGAATTTAAAAGAAATTGCAGGTACCAGCTAGTTACATCATTATCAAATATTTACATTCTATAAAATAATCCACTGATAATAAAAATAATAATGATAATTTGATATCATGCGTGAACCAAAATGATGAACTTGATTTAGAAGAAATTTTCTCACAGCTTGAAAACATTTACTTTTTGTGTTTTCTTGCTAATTAAAATTTGACCAGCTTTGAAAGCTTCCTGTTATATATCCATACGCTCTTTATTTCAATGCTTGCAAATTGAAGCTGTGTCTTTCCAGCCCCACCCAGACCGGCTTCATGACGCAAACATCACTCAGCAGCAATAATTTATATATAATAAAGACTTCAGATATATAAAGCCTGTAAAAATATTAGAAACATATTGCCATTATAATTTAAATATTTATATATTTGACCTTCAAATCCCTAACTCTTTCTTCACGTAGCTATCATATGGACAATTATGTACCAAATTTGATCAAATACCATTAAGCGGTTTAAAAGAAGCCGTGGTTACAGACATACAGATAGATAGACAGGCGGTTGATCACAAAATAATCTCTCTCTCTCTCTCTCTCTCTCTCTCTCTCTCTCTCTCTCTCTCTCTCTCTCTCTCTCTCTCTCTCTCTCTCTCTCTCTCTCTCTCTCTCTCTCTCTCTCTCTCTCTCTCTCTCTCTCTCTCTCTCTCTCTCTCTCTCGTCATATTTTTCCTATAATATAAACAAAATTAAATGAGCAATGCGATAAATGCAATCTAAACAGTAATTTTAAAAGGTAAAAAACAGAAGTCGTATATTGCAATTAACTTAACCGTTGCTCCAACTTCCATCAAAACTGGAATTGTTACCTTTAAAGCCACTCTCAAGGAAACACAAGAGCTGAACGCCATTAGCACTCGAGTCATTTCTTTGTATATCGGAATTGAAAACAGACAATATCGTGTGAGAACTAAACTAACAATGACTTAAAATTGAAGAAAATTTCGCTTATCCACTGAGCACGAGAAAACGAGCTCACAGTTTGATTGAATAGTTGACTTTACCGCACCCCACAAAAGAACCACAAAAGAAAAACAGAGTGAGAACATAAACAACTCGAATAAATGAACAGCGGAGATCCCAATATTTAAATAGATTCGAATATCCCTGTACAAAAGGTTGATCGTGCTTTGTAATTTTGTGCGAAAATAAAATAGAAAACATGAGGCGGATACATTTTCTGAAGAAATTGTAACAGACCTACATCATTATCTGCGCATGCAATGTTTTATATCTTGATCATACTTACTTACCCCTCCTCTCCCTATCAGTTTATTTGTCTACCAAGTCACAGTCTGCCTCTGTATTTAATAATGTATGGTTGTTTGCATGTTGGAAGAATGGTAAAAGTAAATGTAGGTATGTAGCTACCACAGGGGTCTGCAGATTTATTAATAAAGTACGTCGAAATTTCACTTCTCCAGGGTTTGTGACCGTATTGGTGAAAATAGAGGTTAATTCTCCGTATTGGATTCATGCGATGGTCGTCCGAGAGTGATGAGAAGGTTCGTTACTGTTTTTTTTAAATGTATATGTGTAGTTTTTCAGTCTTTGTGTGATTTTGAAGGGATGAAAGACGCGTGAGAAAATTCGAATCGAGCGGAGGGTTGTGGTCGAGTTGCATTCCTTGTATTATTTTATAATACCGTTAATATGATTTCAAGTAGTCAGAAATTTCGTCTTTCTTTATTCATAAAATTGCAGACTCCTGTGGTAGCTGAATTAGTGTGAATGAAACTGTGAGTGACAGTATCCGATTTACAAGGCAGGTTAAATGGGCAAGAAACTGGAACAGTCCCCAATATAGTGTATTTCTTCCTTCCTGTTATTTTCAATTTGATTATCTTTTTCCTGGCATCCCTTCGAACGCACACATCCATTCCAGTAACTGTCTGGAACATTATTAGATTTTGCCTGTATGCATGTATGTATGTATGTATGTATGTATGTATGTATGTATGTATGTATGTATGTATGTATGTATGTATGTATGTATGTATGTATGTATGTATGTATGTATGTATGTATGTATGTATGTATGTATGTATGTATGTATGTATGTATGTATGTATGTATGTATGTATGTATGTATGTATGTATGTATGTATGTATGTATGTATGTATGTATGTATGTATGTATGTATGTTGTAAGTATCATATAATGTTTCTTTGCTGCTGATTTATTTCTTCATTTAAACGTTTTATTCCCAAAACGTTTAAAATGAACTGTAAAGTCGATTCTATACCTTCAGGAATATGACTTAGAAACAGACAATAAATAATGTTTCATTGACATTCACAACAAATCAGCACTACCTCGATAATTAGAACATATACTGGATTTGCCAATTTACGAATCACGGTACTAATTCAGTTTCCATCGTAAACCTATGTAAACACCATGATATTAAAAATTCAATAACTTAAAAGGTTTGGAGTGCTCATGACCAACTTATATTTATCAGTATAGATGAAACCTGGAAGTCAGCTTCTCTGCATTTTCTGGAGCTGCATATGTTTGAAACACGTGCTTTCAATTCCGCACCAAAGAGACAGGTGCTAATTTTAGGAATGAGTGTTCCAAACTCCGGACTATTAAAAAACTTAAATTTCATTAACAAAATAATGTCTCGATTTGTTTTCAATTTCCTTTAAGATAAGGTCTCAAAAGATTCTTTTTCCTAATACATAACTTACATTATTAACCAATCCTGGTCAGTCAAACCCGTATATACTCTATTTAAAATGCAACTCATTTCTAGGCTGGTTCCCATTTTTCAATGCAATTGGCATCAGTACACAATTAATAAAATCCGGTACAATACCCACGGATGTAGTCCAATTCTATTTTTAGATCACTTTTTCCTGTCTGAAATTGGTGGTGATACTAGAGTTAGATTTTGGCATTCTTGGTAAAGATTTAAAGGCAATTGTTTATTCTTTAAAATGTGAGCTTATGGTGTGGTTGTCTGTGTGTATTTCGGCGACAGTGCACATTGAGTAATAAGGTCATGGTGATGATCCGGAAGTGAAATCTGTGTTCCGTTGCCTGGTGTTTTGTTTACAATTCAGCCTCTCAAAAAAATGCAGGTCAACCCGTGACAAGAACTTCACCGTAAAGTCATCTTTGAAGGAGTTTTAAATTAACATATGATTTGTATTGAATGTCACACAGTGGAAAGTTCAGTACTGAGAAACAAATGTAGAGAGAATATAGTAAAATTAATTGTGTTCTATGGCCAATTAGTAACGTGTGTTCCGTTAGAGTTACTGTTCTCTTGGTCAGTGTGTGAAGAGTTATTTCCCTTTCAATACACCAAAATCTGCGTTTTCTTTCTTTCAATACTACAGGTAGAAAGCTGTACAAAAACCTTGCCTTCTTCAAAGCAATTAGTTTGGGGTACAATATTCAACCATATAATGTTTAATGGTTTTCAAGTTTAGGGCCCATATTTATGTTTTCATTTCTTTTTTCTTTTATTTATATACTTATTTTGATACCAAGTATAGATCTAGTTTTGTCGTACTGTTGAAGATACATTGATATTTTTTTAAATATCGAATGTTGCATTTATGTTTTGTTGCATATTAGTTCTGGTTGCCTTGACGACCGACATGTTGTAGGTTACCGTTGGTAACACTTGAGAATGAATAGTGAGGAAAAGAGATCATCTCTCTCTCTCTCTCTCTCTCTCTCTCTCTCTCTCTCTCTCTCTCTCTCTCTCACACACACACACACACACACACACACACACACACACACACACACACACACACATAAACAAACACACGCACGTACACACGCGTTATTCTGTCATTGACCATCTTGTTGATTACTTTGGGACATTGAATATGAATTTCTTTATGAAAGAATTAGATTAGCTATAATGAGTCATGAAGACGAATATCAAAAGCACAAAAAGTGCAAACGTTCATTCCCATAGTTCTTCAGTTAACGTCTTTCCACACCACTTTAAACAATTGTGCACCCATCCGCTTCGGTCACCGTTTGGAATCCAACTGGATCCCTTCGTGCTTTGTATATGTTTACAAGTGTTGTAGTATGGAAAGTAGATAGGTAAGAGATAAGACACAGAAAAGTAGGTGTGTGTGCATACATACATAAATACATACATACATACATACATACATACATACATACATACATACATACATACATACATACATACATACATACATACATACATACATACATACATACATACATACATACATACATGCATGCATGCATGCATGCACGCACGCACACACACACTTACATACATACATACATACATACATACATACATACATACATACATACATACATACATACATACATACATACATACATACATACATACATACATACATACATACATACATACATACATACATACATACATACATACATACATACATACATACATACATACATACATTGGCAAATTGGCAACTTTGAAGACAATCGTAGAAATCGTACCTCAAATGTATACGGACAGATGCAATTCGGATCATCCTGGCTATTTACGAAACAAAGATTGAATGAGAAGTTGCTAATGTATTGAGATATTCTTTTTGTCTTAACTTCGCAGAAAATCCTCATTTAATCCAGTCAAAACTTACAAGTTCCTGTGGTGTTTTTTATGTTGTTTTTGATTTTGATGTTTGAAGCCGACCACTTCTAAGGGATTGCGAACAACAAGTAAGATTTACTTAACTCCACAATTTAATAGCTTTACAACGAGCAAATCTTCGCACCTACGGGAATGAGGATGTATCAAACGGAAGTGCTCCAATAAGCATGGTCAATTTTACGCATTGCAACACATTTTTTTTTAAATGATTGCGCTAGTTTAGAATGACTTCCAAGATATGTTTTAGATTTGCTTCAGTAATTCATGAAGATGAACGAAGTAATTGGGCCACGCGTTTCGAACTAATTTGTTGCTCTTAACATAAAGACGGTGACCTCAGAGTTGGTCGGCCTAAGGATAATATAAACTGGATAGTAAATTCCCATATAGCAGGATCGCGTTTTTAGCGACTATGGCACAGAATGTCAACAAAATCGTATAAAGAGGTAGTCCAAGTATATTGCGATTTCTATTTTTTTTTCGGAGATATTTCCATGGAACAAGTGTATGATTTGTCTCTAAATTACTATGCTGACATCTATTCAAACATAATATTGTCTAGCAGAAATAGCCAATGTAATCCGAATGAGAATTAAAGTCTTGTGTTCCTTTGTTGCAGTTACAAAGAAAGAAAACATGTCCACTTTGGTCATCTTCCTTAAAAAGGTCTTCTAATATAAAAAACTAAGTGTAGGTCGATCACCTGACTCTGCCCGATACCTTTATGGACGGCAAAATCCTTAGTATTAATCAGTTAGAAGCTAATCTTTGTTCATACAGATCATTCTAGGTCAAACCTAACATAGACTTGCTTGCTTATAGAGAATCTTTTTCCATTTTAAGGAGTTGTAATGCTTAAATTTTAATGCCGGAATTTGAGCACAGCAATATGATTTTTGTTGTTGTTGTTGTTCTAAGGCTTAACGCCATTTTTCAACACACGATAGGCTATTCATGGCGGCCAGTATTAATGGTGGAGGAAGAAACCGGGAAATCCGCGGAAAGAACCACTGACCCACGAGAAGCTACTGGCAAGCTTTCTCACATATCCACATTCGCCGAATCTTAGACATGAACCCACGCAGACAGAGGTGAGATGGCAGTGATCCGGAACGGAGAGCGCATAAGACCACTCGGCCCCTCGGGGCACCCCACAGGAAGATGAATGTTTCCAACTACCTAAAACCTGGAAATGATGGATTAATTTGCCTAATGGGCTACTATAAAATTTTGGTTCTGTTCGGTTTCATGTTTTATGTTACCACAAAACAAATAAGTTATTGATTGTCTAGGCGTTTGGTAAAGGCACCTTTCCTAATGAGACACTGGCCGATAAAGATAGATCGCCCTCCCCCATCCCCCAAGACTACGATCGTTCTAGTCTACTAAGTCAGATGACTGCTGGTTGGTTTGGCTGGTTGGTTGAAATTGTAAGGTGTACCAGCACTGTTCGGCTATTTAGCGCCATACATATATGAAGCAAAACAGTTAAAAGTAAAACGATAAAATGATAATGGTGATAATAAATAAAGCTTCTCGATCAAAAAGGAGTGTAAATGATGTATAATAATGAAAACAGATGAAAGGTAATTAAAATTTAGTGACGGTATATATATATATATATATATATATATATATATATATATATATATATATATATATATATATATATATATATATATATATATATATATATATATATATATATATATGTGTGTGTGTGTGTGTTTGTGTGTGTGTGTATGTGTGTGTGTATGTCACATAAAACTGCTCTAGGTGATAGCATAAAAGCTATATAGCTTATGATAAATGTTTATGTCCTTCAGGAAGTCTATAATGCAAGACACGCTAACTGTATCAAAGAGCTCCCTAATGTCATGCACATTGTAATACTGATCACGTATAGGTTGGCGGTCTAAAAACTCCAACATATTGTGTTTAACGGTGAATGGCTCATTGCACGAAATGCATTCTGGTAGGTCTTCTCCTTTCGGTATGTAGGAGTGGGTTAAACAAGTATGATCAGTTTGAATTCTTACAATGAATACCTCCTCTCTACGGATGGCTCTGTAGAAAGGAATCCATTCTCCTATAGCTGACTTAATGGCATGAAGTTTGTTATTCATGGCATCATTCCATGATACCTGCCATTTCTGACGTAAACATTCTTTGATGCAAGATTTAAAATCTGTTTGCGTTATTTTAAAATCAGATGGTTCTAGTGGACATTTAGCAGCGCTCGGTTTTCTTTTTCATTACCTTTAATTCCAATATGGCTGGGTAACCAACAGTATTGTGGGAGGTACTAAGCTTAGTATGTTTGAAGAGAATAGTGGTTAATAATTGGTTCTCCAGTTTTCTATTATGTAGTGACTGAAGTTCTGATAGTGAATAGAAGATGATGCTGTTTGAAATAAGTTTGCTTTCAATATATTGCAAAGCAAGGTATATTGCTCTGATTTCAGCCGAGAAAATTGATGTAGCATTTGGCAAGCAAACTTTTGTTGTGTGTTTTCCACTACAGCCTCTTCCACATCTTTTGATCCATCAGTATATAATCTTGTATAATTTTCAAATTGGGTGAGGAGTTCATGTTAAGAATTGTGGAAGATAGAAGTGTTTGTCTCCAATTATTTCCATTTTGTAACGCAAAATGTAATTTGGGGACGTCCATTATGTACATTTTTTAGGCAATTTTTTTTAACCACCTCACCAAGCCACCCCCTCTTGTCAACAACTGTCAAACTTGCAGTGACTCCCCCCAATAAACTTATGTCAAATATTTTTACCCCCCCCACTAACAATATTTTGCACGGCTGGCTTTTGCGCTAAATATAGAATTATGGAAATTAAAAGTTCTACAAATAAATTTTAATACATTTATTTGCTTGTTTAACAGATTTCAAATAGACTCTAACACTTTGAATTCATGAAAAAAATTAGAGACTTTATATTCCAATTTTCCTAGGTTTTGATTTATTAAATTTTTTGTAAAACAAATAGGATCGCTGAAGTTCATTTATCTTGAACTCCGTCCTCCCCCATGTCAGTACTTGCCAAACTTCTATTTTGTAGACATATTAAATGGACGAAACCTTTTGGTTGTTGAAGTAACAAGAGAGGTATTTCGGAAACGGACGTTTTTTGGATTTTTGAAAGCTCAGTTTTGGTACTATCGAGGCATGGCAATATTCTAATGCCAAACGTAGGTGTGGAGTTTGGTTTATTTTCATATAAAGTTTTGTATTTGGGTTTAAAAATGCCGAAATAGCAGGGTTCAGAGGTTTGATCCTAATTTGAGAGTATATTGTGCGGTTAGCATTTCTCTACGTTGTGATAAAGGTGGCTCATTCTCTTCAAAGAGAAGCTTTTCAAACGGGGATGTCTTAAATGGTCCCAGAGCGAGTCTTATTCCCTTGATGATGAAAAGGGTCAAGCATCTTCAAATAGGACTTCCAAGCTGAACCATAAACACCGCAACCATAGTCTAATTTCGAGCGAATAGACGTTCTATATAAACTGTGCATGACTTTTCTATCAACACTCCAGTCAGTTGGCGCTACTCTTTTAAGTAAATTTAGAGATTTCAAGCATTTAGCTTTCAAATTCTTCAGGTGTGGAATAAAAGTCAGTTTTCTGTCGAAGAAAATACCTCAAGAGTTTGTTACCTCGACAATTGGAATCGGTGCTCAATCCAGCGTGAGTTTAGGTTCATCATGATGTCTTCATAACTTACATAAATGCATACATACAATTTTTTAATTTCGAGAATTTGAAGAAGAGATACTAAATTCTTGGTTTCTAAATACCAGCAGTGAATTGATAATTCTTTTCGTTGTTTTGCATACGCAGCTAGCAAGTGATATGGGTCTATAGTTGGTATGATCTGCGCTACCTTTGCCTGGTTTGAGAATTGGTATTACTGTTGCTTCTTTCCAAAGTTTTGGCACATTAGCAAACGACTGCAAGTGAGTTCTAAAATGTAGGGAGCATAATGTAGCATATAGCAAAGGAAGCTAAATTTCAAGTTCCAATTAATGATCACTACCTTCAAATAGTATTAGCTTTTTTGCCAAATAAGAATTTCATTTTCACGAATATTGTATAAAGAAGTATTTCCTTTGAATAATCCAGTAAACAAATATAAGTTTTCCAAAAACCATGGATATCCGTAGCATGTTAATCGGATTACAATTCAGACGTATAACACATGCACTGTAAAGACGATAATTTCCTTTCCAGTAGACTAAAGGAATATCTGACATTGAAAGAAATTTGATTTAAGTATGAAAAAAGGGTTGGAAAAGACAATAGACATGGTACAGTTATTATAAGAAAAAGAAAAGATTTTGTTGAAAACATATACGTGTGTAAAATGTATAAGGGCTATTACTTGTTTTTGTAAGCAAGAAAATCGATTATCAGGCCTAATTTCGTGAGTCAGCAGTTCAGTGTACCATGTTTGAAAATTTTAGACCGAACTTTAAAACCCCCTCATCTTAATATTTGGTAAGCATCACATCCACGATGAACACATTGTAAAGGGGCAAATTTTTCTGTCGATTTCTGTAAAACACATTTAGATTTGAGGAGGCTTGCGCGTGTTAAATCACCATAATGCACTGATTGATACCATCTCTGTCATGGGCTTAGTGAATATTAATTAAGGGGTACGTTTGTCTAAGCTGAACAAGTTCGGGCTTAATTTTCGATCTGTAGCGGAGTTGTCAGATTTGAAATATTGCAGGGAACAGTAGTGGATAAAGCTAAGTTGTCAGACTAACTGCATTGTTAGAGCCTAGTTCAGGCGGGAAATATATTTTATTTGGATTGGACACGCTGTAAATGGGGCGTGGTTACACATGAAAACTCTAGATTTAAAGGTGCAAATAGCAAATTTGAAATCATACAAGAGAAACAAATGTAAGAAGACTCCAAATTGAATATAAGAAGTAAATTCACTTGTGATATTATCCAGGGTAAATGATTGTTTGGAAATCAACAGGCACAGTTCTGGAAAGTGAGCTCTACGGAAGTATCCACGTCACGTGACGTAACACGCATTTACAAAACCGAATTGACTACACAAAGTTAGAAGGGCGAAAGAGACGAGATATTGAGAATTTAGGAAAGAAAGGGAAAAGTGGAGAAGACGCTGGTTTACAGGCACAAGGAAGTCCAAGGGACAGTCGCTGTGGAATTTGGACTGAATCAAAACACCAGATTATGAAAATGAATAAGGCAATGTTTTCGATCTTTCACTCGATTCGATGATGAATTAATTCTATAGATTCACAGATCGGCTATTGGTATGATCATATTTGAAATTCGTTGCATAGCTAATTCTAAAAGAAAGAAGTGGGTTTTTTCCAATCCTAATGCACTATCATAATTGTTTCTGAATTTTATTGCTATAAAGTTTTTATTAAGTTTTGTCTTTTATCTGTAACGGTGCCTCGTATTATTATGTTCTATATATTAGCTCATATCTTTATCAATTCCATTCATAAGTTTCACATTTTATATTGATATTTACTCAATCAGGGCAAATTAAACCGTCGGCAATAACGATAACCGAAACCAGACTTCCCACCACAACAAAGTAGGGAGGGATAATCTGGCACAGATATTTAGCATCTTTAAAGTCCTCTTCATCAGCTCTTTCTTCAGAATGAAACATAAACTGTGAATCAAAAGTGAAAAGTAGAAGTCCACCTATACATTTATTTCCTAGCCGCAAGGGATATTAGAAAATAAATAACATTTTAATTCTGAGGGTTCATCTTCATCTGAATGTTCAAAGAAAACTTACAAGAATACAATTACTCTTGGTTCTCAGGTTAACTGCCGATCATAGAAGAGATTGTCATCCCAAATATAATCTACGCATATTTTGTGTAATGTGTCATTCAAGTTTTGTACTTAACCTTATTCGATAATAAAAATATAAATACTGCACAACGCCTCAGTATTAGGCACATAAGGACAATCTTCGAAATATATTGCTTTCAAAGGAAACTAGACATTTAGTGAAGCTGTTTCGGATCTAGCAGCTAGCTTTGAGAGGCAGTATTAGCGTCTTTAAGTCAAGCAGCAGAAACCAAAATAGAGACCTATTTTTGGATCAATCCAAATCGGTAACACAAAATCGTTTAAATTATATCAAATATAAGGGTCTCAATATCTTGACTATTTATGACGCTTTTTGTTGCTGAAATGGATGCGTGTAAATCTATTCAGAAGAGAAAGACACTGACCAAAGAAAGTATTTTTAATGACAAAAGAGAATATGCATGGATACTAAATGTTGAGACTCATGTGATATTCTTGAAGCATTTTTCTGATATTTATTATTTCAAAAACAGTTAGGTGTGGAAAGCTTTCTCAGAGATGGCTTGCCAAACAAAGATTTACAAGTTGATAGTTCAATGCCAATTGAGTCACAAGATAGGCTATTGATGGCAGCCAGAACAGTTGGGGGAGGAAGATTTCAGGAAAAGCCCAGTAAAAACCAGTCACGAGAGGTTACTGGCAAGCTTTCTTTCATATCCACTTTGGGAGAGTTCGCGTCTCGAACGGACGCGGACACAGGTGTGAAATGGTAGTGATCGATATAGGCAATCGCCTTAGACCACTCTGTGCAGGACCTGGTTGCTGACTTCCCTCGGACTCCAAAAGGTCTGCTGAATTGATGTTGTTTCTTTTCAGAAGAGAGGCAAACCAATATTTGACAATGATATACGCATCTTTTGGGCATACACATTTGCTGTTTTCCCTTCTACGCCTAATATGTCCAAACTGAATACTCAATTCTGAGCATGTAGGGTAAGACTTGACGATGTTGATAACCAAATTTGCAAGTATGAGATGTTAATTCAAGAAATTGAAATTACCTTTTGTTACCATAGACATTATTCAGCCTCTTACTGTAGCCCTGCACATGTGAGAATAGTGGTAGAAAAACGTAGAAAACATTGTTTTTGTGGTATCGATTATGTTTAGAGCAGTTACGAAGCTTCCGCAAGTGATTCAAGTGTATATCGGATTAGATCTGTTACGGGTGAATCTACATCTGGTTGGAAAAGTAACTGTTTCATTTGAAGAGAATGTGCAATTTGTCGAGGCTAAATTTCTACCGTTGCTATTTGCCTCAAACAGAATAAAATTTGCCATGTAAATTTGCTATGTTACTGTTCTCCACTTATCAAAACAGGTGACAAATGAAATGATAGAGGCAATCTGTTATCAAATGATCTAGAGGACAGTTAAAGGGTCTATGGTTAGGCCATACCCTTGAAACTGGTGAGATTAATGACTTAAAGGGAGCAGGAAGTGTCACTGGCTTGAAATAAAAGGACCAGTCCACATCAGGGATCCCCTGGCATGTCCGGTTACTGTTCTTTATGCAGTTCAAATCTACAAGTATTGTGGTATTAGATATGAAGATGACCTGAAGTATAGCTCAACTCAAAAGGCGTCACAAAGATGGAATGAGGTCCAAAGAAACTGAATGACATATACCTCCTTGATCTCACTGATGAACAGAAAAGTCAAGATAAAGGCCAAGAATGTCTCAATGAACAAAGAGATGGTGTACCTTCGTCTTCTGCCAATCCCTTAAAGATTGCCCTCTGCGTTTCTTGGAAATCGAATATGTTCGGTGAACATGTAACAAGGATAGGCTGCAGAAAGCCAGACTTTATGCATTAAATGGTGAACGCAGTGGCTGGAAAAATAATCACGAGTCTGACCATTAGTACAGATGATGTTCTTTACTATAGACTTGCAATAAATTAGATCTTAACCTGTTCGCAGTACAGCTAACGAGATTACGTTCCACTGTATGGCCGAGAACATTCCGTGTCATGCCATGAATTCTACAAAATATATTAGTACCAATATCATTGCCTTGGTGCATATGGTGCATATTGTATCTGTATATTTTATGTGACAAATATATCGAGGACAGCATCAAGTCACAAGCAACAGAGGTATGCAGGGAAGGAAAATCCAGCCGTATTGTCGTTTGTGGAACTATGTCAAAGTACTACCTAGCTGGAAACAGTTATTCGCGGGGTATGAAACCAAGTTAAATTTTGCATCTTGAAACACAGATTACACAATAGACAATTTAATTTTTCACGTTATCTGTCTGCAAACCAGTCAGGTTTTTGTTTATGGTGTCCATGAGAAGGTAGCTTTGGTTATCTATCTCAACTCAGAGTAACGATAAGCTGAATTTTATTCAAGTCAAGCAGAGATTATTCAACATGTCGTCACATCAGCATAGGCTGGGACACATGTCATGCTTATATGCAGCCCAGACAAAGGTGTCTTAGTTCTGGTCTACACAATCATCCTTCCATCAAAGCCAAAGAAAGTTATTTAGTTGCTGGAAAGCTAGGAGAACAAGCAAACATCACAAGGTCTATCCCCAACCGAACAGTATATGGCAATCTAACCAGAATACAGTACAATATCCTGTTACCTGTATATGGCTTAACAGGATGTGACACTGTTAGTGCCTTATTTGGACAGGGAACGAAGAACGCTGTTAGTTGTTGTTGTTGTTGTTGTTGGGCTTAACGCCATTTTTCAGCACACGATAGGCTATTCATGGCGGCCAGTATTAATGGTGGAGGAAGAAACCGGGAAACCACCGGAAAGAACCACCGACCCACGAGAAGCTACTGGCAATCTTTCTCACATATCCACATTCGCCGAATCCTAGACTCGAACTCACGAAGACAGAGGTGAGATGGCAGTGATCCTTAACGGACAGCGCTTTAGACCACTCGGCCACTCGGGGCCCCTAGGAACGCTGTTAGAATCTCGAAGAAAGATGCAGACAGTTATCAGGTAATGACAACATTGGGAGACACATCTGAGTAAAGTGTTGTTGAAATCGATGCTGCTATACAGTTTGTAAGTTGTCTTTATGGAGAAAAAAAACTTTTCTGAATTATCGAATGAGCTTAGACGTAAAAGTAAAGGTGCGAGGAGAGGATTACAGCTAAGACGTTTCCAAATGCTTTACACTGCACATGTTCAATGTCTGTGTTCATTTGGATGCAGACATCGGCATGGTTGATGTTGCTTCACCAATATACTTTCGTTAGGAGAAGAAAGTGGATTGTACATTGAGACCAAAAGTAATGAGCAAATCAGCTGTGTAACCAAAGTTGCTAAATCTTGTACGTGATTGCAAGTCTAACACAAGCTTGGAAAATATCTACTGTTCCTTACATACCCATCCCAAGGTTAAAATATGTTTTGATATATTGGGGCAGCTAGATGGTTTTTGACTGTGACGATCCAGCACTACAAGGACTGCTACGAAAGATTAATTGACCGATTACCAGCACAAAAATGTAGACAATTGTTGTCGTATGAGTATTGGGCCAAACAGTTAAGTATCCACCTGATCTGGCTCTACCATTAAAAAATAATTATTTTTTATGTTGGTGCTAGAGAGAGAACGGCTGAAAGGATATTTAAGAACAGTGACAAGCATTTAACTTGTGAATATATTTATATTTTTATTCTTTAAACATGTGGTTCTTTTTGAAAAATAAACGTCACTTTAATTGTAAATATGCATTAAGGCTGGCTTGCGCTTACACAAACTAAAATGTATCAACTGTTTCTGACATTCCATCATATACCTGTGACATGTGATGTAAATCATAACAACAGAACGTATAACATAATTATTACGACGGATATATTCAGTTTTATGAACTTCACAAGCACAGATATTTCACTGGGACATTACTTAAACCAATTATGAGTAATGTCACAAGAAGTAATTTATGTTCTTGTCATGCACATTATATAAGGTTAAATGTGGGAAAACAGGTGTTGGAACAACCATATATGTGACAATATACTTGATACGTTGTCTTTTAAGAAAGTAATACATGCAAATGTGCTTTAACGTCGAAAAATAGATTATTGTTCCAGAGGTAAGGCATAACACTGCAGATTTCTCAGCTCGAACACCATGCAGATTCTCTTTGTTGAGGTCTAGATGATCATTTTGAGCTATGTTGATAGGACGTCAATAAAAGTAGTATGTATTTTGAAGCTTCTAGCGCAGTTGGTGTTGTTTTGACCTAGTTTTGACTTTTAAGATGACTGTCATGAAATAAAGTACATAATAAAAACACTTGGAGTGATTTGGACTAATTTTTATTCTTGAAGATGACTTTCAGGAAATAAATAAAACTTTTATTTCTTTTAATTATTCATTAAAATAGTCATATTTCCTTAATTTTCCCGTTTTCCACCGTATTATCGATTAGGGAGGTATTGTTTAGGAATAGTTTTCAAAAATTTAATGAATTCAAAAACCATTACACTAAATACCGCATTTGAAGCAAATATATCAGAATTAGATTTTAAACCGTACAAGCTAGATTTAGATGTAGGAAATATATACATAAATAGGTAAATCTGAATAGTTCCGCGTAAAAGGGGAGCTGACCAAAATATGAAATATGAATATTTTAATGACACACGAACATCTACATTTTGTTTCCTTTAATGTGATCATTTGTATATAATTTCAAGCTTCTCATGTAAGGTAATCATAAAATACGTTCTCATGGAAGATATAGAGGTCGCACACATCGCTAGTTTTGGTTCAGAAGGAATGTAGCTTATTTTGAATTTGCCACACTTGATAAGCTTTGCATTTATTCCTGTTATTAAACTTTCAATCAATTTTCTCAGCAAGCAGAGAGGGTTCAGCCAGTCTTGCCTTAAAGTCTCCATGTTGGTGAAATATTTTCGAAACCTTTTTTTTATCTTCCAGTATTTTATCCATTGTCCTCTTGACTTACTTTATGATGAACATCTCACTAACTACAAAGTATATTTCTTTGCCCAGTCTGTTTAGTTTAACTCCATTATATCATTAATTAGAACAGTGCTATTTTAATTTTTGTTTTTCAGGTTCTGTCTCGACCAATGATCATTGAAGTTTCTATTTACCTCCGTATTTTTCTAATCGGAATTCACATGCTTGGTAAAGAAGTACCTGAATAAAGTGCAAAGGGTAAAATATTTTCGTTTGACACACGTTGGTATGGGCGACATATATACTTACTTAATGACACGAATGCACTACTAGTAGGACGCATAGACGAGATGAAAGATCAAAAAGATTTTGCATTGAAAATATGTCACGGTCATAAATCCTTAACGGAAGAACTCAAAAGTTATCAAGCCAGTTAGTTATGTATTTTAAAGCCGTTTGTTTCTGTGATATTTCAAAAATGTTCATGACTGGTAGCAAAAGTACCCGGATATGTGCAAATAACTAATTCAAATTTTCTGAACATTTGATTTTTCGAAACGTCTGGACGTCATCTGAGCATCAGACATTGGATATCGTCCATTGAACTTTTGCATGCATATGGTTTTTCTTAGATGGTATTTAATAACAATTTTACCCTGGTAAATGGTTGCAATGACTTCTTCACTAAGATGGTTGAAACCATTTCATGGTTACCTCATCTAATGTTCAGGATTGTATGTCTGAATTGTTTGTTAGTGAACGGCCAATCTTTATAATAGCTAAATGTGTTATTATTCGTTTGGATCACCATCTAATTTACGCCTTTATAAACTTTAGTGAGCTCTCTTGAGGTTTGCATACATCTTCGGTCAAAGACCTACGAATTTCAAAACTGGAACACCGATCATCCCGCCCTTGAAAAGCCATGTGACCTTCTTATTCATTTGTGTAATTTGATCAACATGACTGCCCAGGACAGTTACTTTCTCGTGTCATACTGTGTGATAATCTTTCATTTATTCATTCATTGAAGTAATTCACTTCCACGTATATCAGCAGCTGTGAATCTCTGTCGGTCATGAGAAAGTTATCCTTACACTGATACCACCTCTTTAAAACATCGTTGTATAACGCGTACATCCAGAGTTTGGATAACTTTAGGACTGTGAATTCACTCTATGCGTTTTTATCACCAAGATCTTCTGTATGTTTGTCTGAGCTTGCAGAATGTTCTTGTCCATAATAGTTTTGCTTTTGCTAGGTTGATTGTGCTTTTGTTATACAAGTGACGTTATATGCATTTGCAACAAGCACAATAGAAATAATGTTGGCAAATTTATTTGCCATTTTCTAGCACTGAGACTGAAATTTCTTTATATGTTGGGGAAATAATATGCTGACTAAAGCAGAGATCTAATCGATACGGCTACTCATATGTCCCTGAGAAATAATCTTGAACCAGTCCAAAGTATACTCAAAGATTAAAATAAGGAAAATAAATTTTCCGTAGTCGACAGTACTGCGAGTGCAATAAATGAATTCTAGAATGTAGAAACAAATTTATTTTTAAAACCATTACAAATTTTATTGATAGGATTTCTTTCTTTTTTGTCTTATAATTTACGTCTGAGGTCCAGGAAGTGAAAATGACCGTCCTGGAAATGCATTATTTTGAGAGATGCACATCTGAAATTAGGAAAATTTGTATTCTATGAAACCCAAAGCACACGCATCAATTATACACCAAAGTAACTGGAATTAAAAAATATTTTAACAATACGTAAAATATAATATATCTATTTTAAACAACCAGGATGACCAATCAGGAAAACCTGGGAAAATCGTATCTTTAAAAATCAAAACCTGTAAAAAAAAATGCGAAAGTGTAGAGCGGAATTCGTGTCCGTAATGACTCCTATGAGCTTAATATTGTTCCGTTACAGAGCGAAATTAATTTGCAAAGCTTGGTTATTCTGCTGAGAATTATGTACTGCATTTTATGTATAATATTGAAAGAATCAGAGAAAGATTTTGTCATGGGGTTTAACACCATTTTGGCACAATATGGGCTATACATTGTGGCCAGTATAAATGGTGTAGGAAGAACCCCAGAAAACACAGGAAAGAATTGACCAAGCCAGAGACTCAAACGCAGAACGCACACAGACTGAAGTGAGATGGCAGTGATCCGTAACTGTAAGTGCTGAATTAAATAAGAAAAGAGCCACCTATGTGTATCTCATTATTAATATGCTTTAGACAGTTTACAGCGATGAACAAGATGGAACGGTTGTTATTGTGACATCTGACATGTTTTTTTCTACCGCTACTCCAGATTTGTACGACAGCAACACTAACAAGGATTATTGCCGAATGACTTGTACGGCATAGTATAGCAATACAAATATTGTTTCAAACAGAACATTTCAGAGATTTGACGTTCGTGAGAAACTTAAGTAAAGACACAGTTGATACAATTGATATACCTTTATATCTCTTAAAAGAAACAGTATAACACTGGCAATTCATGTAAACTATAGCTGAACAGGTCGTCTGCTTGTCAGTGGTTGCTACTCTATAACTCTTTTAAACATAAACAAACAAAAGAGATGATTATTGATATAACGCATCGTTTAATGCATATACAAGTTAATTGGAAAAAATATATCTGATATTGTCGAAATGTTTAGATAACAATTAATCCAGTACATTCATCTGTTGCATGTTAACAGTACGCACTGAACCGGAACTCATCGGTGCCTAGTTGATGAAGTCAATTTGTAGCGGTCATCTGCATTCACTCTGAGCAGAGATATTGGAGTCCCTTCAGGGTTTATCAAGCTGTGTCAAAACTAGTGAATTGACAATAAACAGGCAACTTTTAAAGCACATTTGACCAATAATAGCAAAATTGAATATCTTGCTGATAAGGTCTGAATTACGTGAAGATTATACTAATAGGTTTGATGGAGGAGAAGGTTTGAGTTTTTTAAATGTTGTGGATTCTGAATTACAATTTAGGTAAAGTTTTTAAAATTTTATGTTTAACCTGCGAAGCAACGTTTAATTACTTCTTGTAACTGATTGATTATCTTAGATTTAGTCATAAATACAACAGCTTTTGTTCAGTCTTATTATCGAATTTAAAAACAATAACACCGATTTTAAATAAAATATTATAAACTTAAGGACTGTGGATATGTTTTAATATTTCCAGAATAAAGGACACTCCAGTTAGGTTTTCAACTAGCTGAAGTGAGATGTGCATGCAAATTGTGTTCTGATTGCTGCTCTTCATTTCTTTTAATTACTGATGTTAAACATGGTCTTGACCACAAGAAGACACATCGATGACCATGCCTTAAAAGAAATATTATAGATTTTCTATGTCGAAGATTATGTGCGTGTGTATGTATGTATGTGTGTGTGCACGTGTGTATGTGTGTACAGAGTAATATATTCAGTTGCAAATGAAATAGACAAATAAAATGTCTCAAATGCTGGATGTAAAGAACTCCGAAAATACTGTGATCTTCTCTGTGGCATCAGAGAGGCTATCAGGTCTGACTCGTGTAAAGCATCACTGAGGATTCTGGAACCAGTAACAAACTGAGTTGTCCCAACTGGATCACCCCTCCAGTCAATGAGCTGCACTACACTCGCACAATATTAGTCCTGCCAAGAAGAGATCATTTTTTTGTAGCTGCGTGGATATTTCTTCATTTACGAACGCAAGTAATAATTCTAAGGTATTGTCGTACATGTTTCATGTTAAGAACTTTTATCTTTGTCGTCGTCTTCTTCGTCGTCGTCATCATCATCATCATCATCATCAACAACAACTTTTGCTATTGGGATGATTCCCATGTTGCTCTCGAATGAAGTGTAAACATATTCAAACTATCCTCGATACTAGAGACTGATTATGGAGCCAATTAGGTCTTCATCACACCAAAGACCCTTCCCCCTTCTAAATAAATACAAATTCCCTCTCAGAGACCTTCATCGTCTCAGAGACCTAATAGTCAGCGATAGAGCTCATTCTCATCGAGACCAAGCATAGTTAAGAATAGAAGTTATTTTCACATTCCAAGACTTCTGTTATCGATTGGGATTACATGGAAAATCCAGTGACCTGGTTTTCTTAAAGGTAGTGTTTGAGATTATTTTACTTATAAAATCACACAAAGTTTTATTTGTCTGATTATTTATAAAGTTTACATAAAATTTATTTCGTCGGATTATTTATGAAGTTCACATAAAATTTCTTACCTATCATCACCATACATTTTCTGATAATTATTTTCATACCTGCTAGATCTCTTTGGTAGAATATCTGTTAAAATACTGTCAATAATATGAAGTTAACGTATTAAATCATTCATATAACATTTTATTCCTCGCAAGTAACATCGTATCTGATCAAGTAATTTTTAATAAGTGATACATCTTTTTTTGTCTCAAGTCGGGGCTCAAATTATTTTAAAAGCTGTTGTAAGAGAAACACCAAATATTATTAACAAAAACAGATTTAATGATGCTCCACTTGAAATTATACCAGAGCTGGTCATTAGCAAAGGTAAATATAATATTACTCTAAATATTTTGCTATATTATTTGTAACATTGTTTAATCATCAAAGTTTTTTTATGATAATATCTGTAATATTGCGCTAGAACGTCAATATCCTGTTTGGAATTTCCTCTAAAATATGATTGAAATCGATGATCTTTTTTTCATTATAAGATATTTGCGTTCAAATGTTTACACATGATGAATGTTCTAGTACCAACAATTGAATTAAAAAATCACGAAACTTATTGAAAGGATGACCTATAAAATTTATATATCTGTCATGAACATCTGACGAAGTATCCTCAGTTGGTCAAACGTGTGTTCTACTTCACGCTCATACAAATCTGTTTTCTCTACTAAATTACCGTATTCTCTCTGTTTTATCACTAAACCCTAGTACCAAGCATATTTGATTCAACGTAAATATTTTTAGAACAAGATGTCTGATAATTGTGTATGCGGTTATGAAATTTATTAGTATTACTTTTCGGAGTCTGCCTCGTTCAATTGTGAGAAGACCAATAACATAAGCTACTTTTAACATTAATTTACTTTTAGTATAGAGGTTTACTGCAAATCGAGCCGCTTTTAAGAAAAAAGTGGAAGAAGCTCGGCAAAGACAAGCTCAAGTTGAGGAAGCAACCTCCAAATTTTTTCGACCTGTTACAGAAACAGTAATTGTCAAACAACCAGAAATATCTGCCTTTTCTCCAGAAGAACTATAAAAAAAATACAAGTAAAGTCTTATTAGGTTTACTCGAAGAAACAGCGAAAGAGCAAACTAAAAAAAATTGCAGAGGAACTTGTAAAACACATTACTGATCCCTCCCTCGCAAGACAGGTTGAATTTAACAGGTTAGTAAACAACCCTCTTGCACTTCAGCAAGAAATAGCAGGAACAACGGTGGATTCAGACGAGTTAAAGAGGTTAACATAAAATGTGTCAGAGCGAACTCGAGAATTAGCTGAGGAACAAATAAAGATAACTGAAGCTACCATAGCTTCAAAACCGATAAGATTTTATAGAAAACAAGTTATGAGTGAACAACAAGATTCTGAATTTATCAATATTATTTATAAAGATATTTGACAGAAGAAAAACCTAAAGGTCCCAATTATATTCGAAAATGAAATGATGATGAATTTAAAAAACTACAACAAATTTTATATATGATAACTTATCAGTACAGAACATGAAAAGGGGATTATCATAAAAGGTGGAATTTTAAAAGACTATTTAATAATAAGAAAACGAACGAGAAAGAAGATTACCAAAGGATACAACTGGAACGTGTGTCCGAGTTTTTGCATCAAACACCGAACTTGTCGACCGATTTCTGCTATTAATATCAGCCAAATAAGCTGGTAATGAAAGCGCATTGATATACTAGATAACCTAGTTCGAGTGGATAATTGACATCAGAGGAGTACATAATTTTACATAGCCATCTTATCTAACAAAATATAATATAATGTCAACAAAATTATTACTCTATTCTTCATAAAAAACGAGTGGCAGCGCAAACTTCTCTGTACTCTATAATCCACACTTAATATTAGATCCTAGTAAACAATACAAGATCGGATTAATTTCTGCTATGGTATAGCATTATATGGCACATGTAAAATTAAATTTTAATGTTGACTTTACATTTAATTCTAGCCCCTTGGGTGAAAACTCCAGGGTAACAGTTAAAATACTACATGGAACGTATAATGTAACTGATCTCAATAAGACAATAAAAAACCTCATAAGAAAGTACACTACAGAAGATATATTTGAACTGGCTCTAAAGTATACGCTACGAGCCAGAATCACAAACAAAATGATTTGATAATCGATTTCTCACCAGCGGCTAGTATAGCGTCACTGTTATGTTTTAAAAGTCAACATTACAAAGTGTATCATATGACAGTGAAATGCCCGTTAACATAACACAAATAAATACAATATTCAATGATTGTTCTATTGCATAAGGATCTTTTTCTGCCAAGGAAAGTCAAGGTCAAACACTCTATAGTTTTTGTTTTACCAGATGTACCGCCTGGACCATTAATGCAAATTACGCCCAGACAATCCGATAAGTCTTGAAAATCAAATAACCAGCACAACGATCCAACCAACAAATCAACCAGATGGGCAAATTGATCTTGAAAAAGAGATAGTAACGTATTTATTACACCTGAGAGCGGCATAAATAACGGAAACCTAATTTAATAACAAAGATAAGGCAAATAGGAAAAAGTTGTTGATGAATGTTTTTGGAAATATATTTACAAAATAGCTGAGAACATTCCAGAAATAACGCATAAAGTAGCACCAAATGGACTTGATGCAGACAAAGCTTTTCCAACAGGAGTAACGAGTGCAGTAAGACCAAATGTCGCAGTTAAAATAAAGGGAGATAAAAAACCTTCAACAATTCCTTTAACATTGGAAATAAAACGAGCAATACCATATATAGCACCTACCAGAGAAACGGAACGAGCTATGATATCTACAACAAACAAAATTACTGTCACCACGTGGTTCGGAGGTGGTATACAAACTTGTAAAGAAAACAAGAATAATACATGTTGATGTTTTAGTCGTTGCAATTGTGTGTGACATACAATTCTGTTTTGATTAGGAAAGAAATAACGTCAGTTAAAAATATTTCAATCTTGCAGAAGAACATGATTCTGATGAGACGGTGACGGAAGTCAAGTACGTCCATGATTTAGACGATAGCTCAAACGAACTAAGTAAATCTGGTGTCAGAATTTTTAACATAAGTAATGATATCATGCTTTTTTTCTTACAAGGTGGTTCTAGAAGTGAGTGGGCAGTTATTAACTGTAGTTGGCGGTGAAATTGTAGATTTTACATAAATTGCGCATATCAGTAATGGCTGGAGTTTGTTTTAAAGTACACAGCACCAACTGGCAAATCAAACCGTGGAAGATATTTTGATGAATTTGCATATAACGAGTATAATACTTAACATCGTTTCGCTTAGAGATGATTATTCTAAATCAGTGGCCACAATTATGTTATGGTCAAATGACACAGGACATGGCGAGTTTATTTCAGGCGGTGCTCTTACACATGATGCTGACGCAGCTGCAGACCTTGCAATTTTTAGAAATTTTCTTATAACATGCTGAAAACTTTGGTATTGATTCACCAGCTGCAGCAGCGGATGCAAATGTTGTGAGAGTCTCGCTGACGCAATCTTGCAATCATATTAGTATAACACGTTCAGATGCAGTTAAGGATGTAGTTGTTATGTTAAATGTAATAAACGGCTTTATTATTACAGAAAATACAACGATGCATATGTCAAACGAAAAACATTTTCCGCAGAAAAAGCCAAATGACAACGATGCTTCTGTTAAGTACATTTTTTTGATTTTGTCATGATTATAGCAAAGTGTTTATAAGGGTTAAACATACACGTATTTTAGATTGAGCTGATCAAAACGATTATATAATACACACCGCTGTAGTCGCTGAAGGACAATTAGCTATTACAAGATTAGCGCTGTTTATACCACGAGTTTTTCCGTCTGTAGCCAGAACTATTGAACTTTAATCATTACTGACGGTGTACTCGACACAGGTATATTTTCAGCTAAACAAAATTTATCAAACAGCCATTCCCAACTCAATTGATTACACATGGCGTGTTACAACCACGTCTAGAGAACAACTACCTTGACCATTGTTCGTCGTAATAATAAGGAAATGAACATCTCCGTATTTGATAACCCTGATGTCAGGTGAATTTTTGTTAGATTAAATTCTACACAATATCCAGAATGTGCAATCGACTGTAATTTTGCTGTAGACGCCACCAGAAACATTTCTAAGCCGTATATGTACCTGACTGAGGATATGCAAAAATATTAGGACACAGAGAGTATATTTCAGATATCTGTAGAATAATTATGAATGCTGTACCCCATCCTTTATTTTAATATATAAAATCATTCCGAATGAGTTTTTGGGCTGACTGCTGACGTTGAAATTACCTAGACGCTTGGCGCATTGCCAGCTGAACAGTATAGTGTATATGAGCTAGTTGTCAGTGATAGATTCTTAACATTTGATGCAACCAGGTGCAACCAAGGGAAGAATGATGATCAAAGTATGATTTGTGTGACAACTATAAATATTGAAAACGGCATGCAATAAAAGAGAAATATATCTAACTGCCAGTCAAATTTCAAAATTATCAGCAGTTGCCAAACGTAATATGTCCGATGTCTCCAGAGACTGCCGTAAAAATAATGCTGACTCACAGCAATATCAATATACTTAATTGGGGAAAACCGTTTGTCCTCTGCACAAATAAAAGAAATGGTAAAACATGGCAGAATTTTTGGACCAGAATTTTCTGTGATAGCTTGTGCAATACCAAAATTTCTACCTTTACTAGGCATACTTGGATTAGCGGCGGCATCTGGGGAGGTATCAGGGGCTACAAGGATAGCTGTAACTGGAGATGGCATCAAACAAAACTATCTTGACAAAGTTACAATTTAATGAGCTCCAGCAAAGTTAATCATAGTCATCATAATTAAATAAATTGATATCAAGGCTTTGTGAAATTTAATGAGTCGTTACTGCAACAGTTTTTGTAGTAATAAAAATAGACGAAAGCTTTCCATTCAGTCTCCTTGGGGGGGGGTAGCGGGAAGTCTAATACAAAATCTTTTAGGGACAGGACGTGGTCTGACTCTACCAGGCACCAGACGCCGTTAAGTAATTTTGAGATAATTGAAAAATTTAAGTACGTTATCGGATTCTAAAGAGAGTTAGATAACATACCAGCAGGCGGCTGGTGTATCATAAAATGCAAATTTTAATGATGTCTCTGTTACTCACTATGTTACTGGCTATGATAATAAATCATTTTGACTCGTTCGGACTTCCTCTGAGTGATCTTATAACAAGTATTTTTTAAAAATAATTTTAAAATGTAAATTACTCGTCTAATCAGCTACAGCCAGTTAGAAAATCCGACTGCGGTTATTATGGTACTATGTTTATCTTACAGATGTCCCTGGGCGATATAAAATTTTTAACGTTTATTTTGCAATTTGATAATTGTCGGAGACAGAACAACGATGATATAGCCATGCAATTTTGTACGATATTATATTTAAAAAATAATGACACAGCAGTTAACATACTGTCTAAAATGTAAAACTAAAACGCTTACCAAAGATGAGAAAATAGAAAACAATAACAGAAAAATTTAAAAAAGCATTTGTGCTGTTTGCGATACAAACAAAAGTATATTCTGCCATTGTCAGGAAAACATGTAGCGGAAACGTTAAGATCTGGTATAGACAAAGTTAGCATAGTCGATGATTAATCAATCGGATTTCTTATTTTTTCGAGGGTCAAACCCCGAGGGGGTTAATGGAATTTAACATTGGAAATAAGAAAAATCGATTTGTTCTGATTTAGACAGGTGCTTTTACTGATATTTTGCCTAAAATCTCTGAAAAATTGTGATAAAATGGTGCATAAAATTAGACGAAGACCAGAAAAATGGATTTTTCGAATTTCCAATGTTAAATTCAAGTTAAGCCCTTCGAGGTTAGATCGTAAAGAAATAAGAAATTGGACCAATTTCCTAGTGCAAAATCGAATATAAACAGTACTTTTGCAGATTTTCCCTCACGATTAAAAAATCTCTGATTCTTATAATAAAACTTTTGTTTTTCTCTGACAACAATTTTTGTCGAAGATTAATAAGATAAAATGAAATGTAATTGTGATTCTGATAAAGATCTTTGTATCAAACTTGACAATACTGCCACTTGCTGTCAATCGTGCAATCGCAGTGAGGTAATTGGCAGTGGAATTGACATTCACAAACACACCGGGCCGTATAATTTACTAAAAAAACACTTTCACGAAAAAGATAATCCATTACCAGGACAAGAGCCTTGTAATTAAGTTGTTCCTATAGCAATGCAGCATGATATTTGTTATCGTAATAATGAGCAAGATAAGCCTAGCTGTGATAAGTAAATGTTAGATGACTTAAGTGATATGAAACCTGTAAATATGAGAGAATTGATATAAGGTTTGTTCAGGGAATGATATGAACGAACTACAAACTCGGGCTTTGAAAGTCTCGCCTTGGTAAAGAATTATAACATGGTCTTGCAGCTGAATTACACAAACCTACAATAGTGTTTCCTATAAATAATGTTGTTGCTTATGCTACTGATGACATCTGGGCAACAGATTTAGTAGATGTCTCAAATCTTGCCCAGTTTAATGATAGTAAACAACACTTGTTTAATGTTACTGACGTGTTTAGGAAATACGCGTTTAGTGAATCCGTTTTGGGTAAATGAGGAATGATGCGTTAAAACAGATAAAAACAAGTACTGAAAGAAAACCAAATAAAATTTGGACAGATCATGAAGCGGAGTTTTTTTAATAAAACTTTTGAGCAATTTTTGAACCAAAATAGAATTGAGGAAAAGTGTCGTAGTTGAAAGATTCAATCGTACTCTAAACGAGCTGATACATAAATATTTGACAGATAAAAACAGATATGTCGATGATCTTTCACAGATCGTTGACAAATACAATAACACAAAATATCGAACTATCAAAATATCACCAAACGAGGCAATTAAAAATCCAAAACTAACAGATGAAAATATGTAACGCAGACACATATTTAAAGTCGGTGATAAGATAAGAATTTCTCTGACAAAGAAAGTATTTAAAAAGGGATTTACCCCAAATTGGAGTGAAGAAGTATTTGTCGTTGATAAAAGTTATACTGATATTGCATGTAGCATACGCCCTAAAGGATCTAGCAGGAGAACTAGTAATTGGCAGCCTTTACTAACAAGGGTTACAGAAAACTGAATAGATGTTTTTGTTATTGAACTAGTAACTAAAAAGCGTGGCAATAAAAGCCTTTTCAAGTTGCGTAGATTCAGCGATAAATTTAATAGTTGGATCGAAACTAAGCAATTAATTAATATCGCAAAGTAATGCTTTTTTGTAGATTGTTTTCAAAATTGCATAGGACTGATTTTTATTCTATTGGTTTACACAATATCAAATATCGTCCACGATCGTCAGAGATTGTCATTGGATTAAATATCTTGACAAATATGAGATCGAATTTTAGATCTTTTATCGGTCTGGAATTTTTACGTTTAAAAAATATTTTATCAGCTGCTAAAACGATTGATTTTCGTCCACTGTAAAATTAAACCTTAACATTTTTAGTGATGTGAAATTTTACATTATCTAAAAGTTGCTGATCTTCCATAATATTTTTATCAACTGCACCTGCAATCTCGTCTTCTTCATCGTCATTGTTAAGTCGTGCTTATCTGCGATTATAGCATCTCATCCGCGATTATATCGCGGTGTAAAATTACCATATGCAATTATATCAGCAAGTCGTTTCATCAATAAAATCCATATTGTAATATATTTTATCTAGTTTATAATAATATGATGACTGACGGGGTGAAATATCATCACAAAGTTAATATATTAAATTATGGTGAATTAGCAGAATCAGTGCGAAATTGTTTGTCAGGATATAGTTTTTTTCTCTGTCGACGTTATTGTTATGCAAATTGATTCTGGTATCACTGATAACTGAGGAAGATAAAATAAACTTAATGACAATACATTCATGTCGCTGAAATTTAATAAAGATGATATCATTGCGTCTACCCACCAATGCTTAATTAACTAGAAACGAGTTAGAAAACATAATCAATCATTATATCTATAAATGATTCTATGTTGATTGTGAAGTTGCCGATTTGTTACTCAATATGCATCTCTCCTTATGGTTGCAGAATCTACTTTATAGTATTTAGAAGCAGAGTTATTTGATTTAAATTTTCGTTCCTCAACAGTTTTAAGATTTACCGCCATGAAGGTTTAGCCGGACAAGAAAAACTCAGAATCATATTCCATGTGGGGCAGCGTTCAAGATAGTTTGTTGCGCTGATTCGAGTTTATCCAAACCAATTAATGATCCAACTGTTTGGCTTCTCAAGCAACTGATTAGTGAAGAAGTGAAGATGGTAACATATTCAACCGATTAAGAAATGATAAAACTGAAGTCTCAACAAGAATTCAATCGCGAGCAAGCGGAATTTTGTCATATTTGTGAAAAAGCCTTTCAATCGCCAAGTAATATAAAAGTACGTGATCATTGTTATATGACCTGGCAATATCGTGGAGTGGATCATGATAAATGTAATTTAAAGTTTCACGCTCTGAATTTTATTCGAGTTGTTCTTCACAATTTCAGAAGATATGATAGCTACATTATCGTAGAAGCTATGTTTAATCCTGAAATAACATCTCGTTTCAAACTTGATAATGTGATTAAGTGTATCCCAAATAATTTTAAAGTATATGTCAATTACTTTAGGTAAGTTGCGTTTTATCGATAGCCCACAATTTGATTTGCTTTAGTATCGTTAGAAGAGCTGGTAGAAAATGCTGTGAAGCTGGTAGCATATTTTATAACCTACAAGATTGTTTTGGAGATAAATTTAATTTATTTACAATTAGGAGTATTTCTGCACGAGTATCTCAACGATTTTAGTAACTTGATGAACCTTTCTACCACCTTACCACACAAAGATAAATTTCACTCGCAACTTAAGATTGAAAATATAGCTGATGAACAGTACAAATACGCACAAGATATTTGAAAATAATTCGATTCTGAGTCGTTTGGTAATTATGATTTATATTTAAAAACTGATGTACAGCTGGCGAATGTATTTGAAAGTTTTCGAAAAGTGAGTTATAACAATTACGAACTAGATCCTTGCTGATACTACTCTTCCCCTGCGTTATCTTGGGAAGCTCTGCTAAAGTTTAGTAAAGTTAGAATGCTGACTGATTTTGGTATGTTTAACTTCAACGAGAAAGGTATCGGTGGCGGTATTAGCACTGTAACAAACGAAGTGTTCGGAGGCAAACAATATGGATATGAAAGACTACAACATTGATCTTTCATCAAAGGATATCATTTATCTAGATTGCAACTGGTACGAAGGTTCTATTGCCGAACTAATGCAATGGAGAGAGAGAGAGAGAGAGAGAGAGAGAGAGAGAGAGAGAGAGAGAGAGAGAGAGAGAGAGAGAGAGAGAGAGACAGAGAGAGAGAGAGACAGAGACAGAGACAGAGAGAATGAAACAGACAGACAGAGAGAGACAGTGAGAAACAGACAGAAAGAGAGGGAGACAGAGAGAAACAGACAGGGAGGGGGGAGAGAGAGAGAGAGAGAGAGAACAGACGATGTTTTATATTTCTTGATTATCCAACTTCGCTAAACAATGTAAACAACGATTATCCTTTTTTGCCGAATCAATGATAGTTAATTATAGTTTGTTATCTCAAGAACAACAAGCAATAGCATCACCAAGACAGAATTCTATAGTAAAAATCTAGTACCAAATTTACTCGGTAAGCGAAATTATGTTTTAAATTACAAAGTTCGTAAACAAACAATAGACACTGGCATCGTGTTGGGGAAAGTTCATCGTGTACTAAACTTTTATTACCTTTCATGAGAGGTAATATTAGCAAAAATAGGTAAAGGAGAGCTGTAGCGAAAAACGATTTTGAGAAAAACTTCTTTAAGCTTATGCATATCTCTCTTTGGTAAAATAATGGAATATTTTAGAAAACGAGTAAACATCGAGCTAGTTAATGATATCAACCGCGGAAACAACCTTGGGTTAGACAGCGCTTAAAATCTTGTCGCAACACAGAGATGAGAAACAAATCTAAAACTAAATAAACCAATTTACGTTGGAAGTTCTGTGTTAGATTTGTTGAAGTCGCTCATGTACGTTTTTCATTATAATTTTATTCAAATAATGGCCGTCAAGTAGATTATTGTTACTGTTAACAATACCGTTACTGTTATTGATACTGACTCGCTTGTTATGAAATCGACTGTGAGGATTTTATCAGGAAATTTACAATAACAGACATCTGTTTGATCTTTCGGGGAACGTTCGTGGCAGTAAATTCATGATGACACAAATTAAAAGGTTTTTGGTAAATTTAAAGATGAAATGAACTCGCACATTGTCAAATATTGTATTGGATTGCGGAGTAAAATGTATGCCGCATTGCTTGACAATAACAAAATAATAAGAAAGCACAAGGTCTGCCTCGTGATTTTGTTAAAATTTGTATGGAATTTTAATATTACAAGTAAGCACTTGACGGTGATGTTAATTTAACAAGAGTAAGGGCTTTTCGAACAAATCATCATAAACTTGAAATAGATGTTATTATCAAACGAGGATTAATTAATTTTGATAACAAAGGTTATTGTGAAAATGGAGTAGATAGGTTTGCATTTAGGTATCGTTGTGATAATAGATCTATATTTAATGATATAATTTCAGGGTATGAAATTTTGTGTGAACTTTAACAATAATATTTAAAAATTTGACAGCGACAAAGAGCTACAATAACAAGATCAAATATTTAATGGTAGACGGCAAGTAGTTGACAGTTGAAATTAACAATGTAACATCAGGTATATGTTTCAATGGCCTTGATAAGCTAAACCTTCGCTTATCAGATCTGATAACAGCGAATACTTCAATTATCTTGAAATAAGCCGTGAGTTATCAGAGGGATTTAATATCTTTCATAATCTTATCAGACAATAAAAATATACTAAAATTATAATTGATCTTGATCTGTCAAAGGTATATTTTATTGATCAAAAATATCCTCTTAACAAAGATTTATATTTATTTGGGTCTCGTTGTTGTGCGAGCGGTAGAATAAAGTTTCGTCTCTATGAAATATTAATATCAACGGTTAAAACATTGATATTTGGTGAAATTGTGTGAACTTTATAAATAATCCTACAAATGAAATTTTGTGTGAACTTCAAAAATAACAGTGTCTTTGACAAAACCAGATCTCTTGGGTTATTCCCTGTAATCAATTCGATAGCAGAAGCCTTGAATTGTGAAAATGACTTCTGTTATTAGCCATCGCATTGTCTTGATGAGAACGAGTTCTATCAATGACCTTAGGATCTCTGAGACAGCTGTACAGGTCTATGGAGAGGGAATTTGTATTTGTTTGGAGAGGGGTCTATGGTCCAGAATTCTCTTTCGTTACTACTTTTTATTCAGAGTCAAGTGGGTCTTTTTTTATTGCAATAATTATATAATATGCATTTGTCATCCTATTTAGTGTCTATTTTCACATTAGCTGTATGCGAATTCTGCTTTTTATTTCTTTTGTATCATACAATAAAGTTAAAATTCGGTCTTCTGTTATGACACAATTTCCCTTGATCAACAGAAGAAAGCAAACTATAATATGTGTATATGTGTGGGGGAGGAATATTTGCGGAAACGGAAGCAGTTCTTTTAAAATTATTTCCATCCAGCTGGTGAATGGTATATATGGTCCAAAAGCACAATGCAAATATATATGTAATCGTGGTGATTGGGCACGTACAAAGAGATTTTGTGCCACATATGTAAACTTTCCCTACTGTTGACGTGGGTGGTGATAAAGGGCTTTTAAGACGAAAATTTTCACATGACGAAAATCGCAATGATTGTGATACGGTGTCAGCTTACATATCTTAATTTCTAAAATTCTACGTAGGTCATAGAGACATATTTATGAGTAGAAAAACTAGTGACCTGTATCTTTTGCATTCTCGCATTACTTCTTGAGTCGAGCAGATAAGGGATGTTCGATTCATAAAGGTAATTCAATGATTGTATAAGAATGGACATTTCTAATTCAAAATGTGGTGTCCATCAAAGTTGTATACCTTATCGACTGCACATATAGATTTATTTAGGTAAATTTTATTTCTTTCTGCAAGTTTTTTGTTTGAATCATATTTTAGAACAATTTTTTAATTTTGATAAAATATTATATTTTTCTCTCAAAATTAAGACAGGAATTTAGATGACACATTTAACTTTTGAAATAAAAATACACTGTAATTCAACTAAACATTTATGTGATTGCATTACGACAAAGGAAGTGAAGAGTGGGTGGGGTTTGGGGAGTTTGTAAAGAGTTTTGTTTCAAACAAGATAATGCTATGACGTCAGCATTAGATATCGTGATGGGGGTTCCACATTTGTAAGGTTTTTAAATTTAAATATTTTCTTCTTTTTCACAATCATGTGTATGTGTATTTTTCTTGATTTAAAGAATCTGACAAATGTTTGATAACTTTAAAGGAAATCCATACTGACACCTCCGTCACTATAGAATAAACAAGTTCATGAAATAAACAGTTTATGGCAGCTTCCAGCTGTAGAAAGACATACAATATTCAACCTAATTGTTTTAAGCTGCGAGTGCGCACTTGAGTCAGTATTGGTTTGGGTTGTCACCTGAGCTGGTTGTGTTTATCGGATTGGATAGCTCCAGTTGTACGGCACCGGTGTGGATTTAGGGAAGTCCCGGGTCATGGCCCTGGTGGATGTAATATGTAAAAAATACATATTCAGCTGATATAACAAGACTTGGTTTTTCAACTTAAGTACAATGAAATAATGATGTATTATCGTGACCTGTTAAATATTCATTTTTAGAACACATATTATGTTGACAACTTGAGAAGTAATACCATGACTACAATGATGTCTTGTCTAATAAACGATACGTCAATGTCCAACTTTTCCTCTGAGGTGAAACAAAATCGATTGCTTGTAATTATAATAAGCTGACATTGCCTCAGTATAGAGTTGCAAAGGTTACTCTGATCTCACTGCTAGAAGCATACATGATTAGTTCAGCATGCATAATTCATACAGTTTAGATGCGACGATATAAATGAGTATTCGTATTTGTAACATCTATGTCAATACGACCTCATACCGTTTATACTCGCATATATCGGGTATCACTGCGAACAAAATAGACCATGATCTGCCGTCACATGATGAGCCGACAGAACAGTCTCTCTCTCTCTCTCTCTCTCTCTCTCTCTCTCTCTCTCTCTCTCTCTCTCTCTCTCTCTCTCTCTCTCTCTCTCTCTCTCTCTCTCTCTCTCTCTCTCTCTCTCTCTCTCTCTCTCTCTAACGCAATGATTTCCCTTATAAGCGACAATGAATTTTGTTGAGTCTTAAGCAGACATAGGATTTTAAGGCTCTAAAATAGCCCATGATAAATTTACGTCGTATTAAAGCGAATGTTCTCTCCACCTCTTCTCACTCTCTGTCTGCCTGTCCGTGTCTCTCTATTATTCAAAGTATATGCTCTGTGTATAAATATTTAAAGTATATCGTGCATTATTGATCTGCTTGAAACTTACGTTGTGGTTTGCTGCTTTAACAAATTTGAAAGAAGTATTTAATTTGTCGGCTTTTACTTTCTATGGCATGTTAATTGAGGATTTGTGGGGAAATTTCTTGATTTTTATTTTACCCGTAGTTACTGACTTTCTGGAAGTTTTTCTGGAAACTGCAAGATTGGCTAACGTAGATACGAATTGATAACAACCATTGCAGTTGGTCAGGAGTTCGCCTTTGTACATCTTCCGTTAGAAAGTTTACTGCATACCATTGGTTGCTTTGCTTTAAAAAAAAATCACATATAATGAAGCTAATACTTATAATGTTTGCATGAAACATCTACTTAATAACTATTTCCAGACGTCACTACAGGAAACGTTCTCAACTAGCAGAACTAAAAGATTATATTTATATTTATATTAAAATACGTAGAACTGAATAGAACAATGATAGAATAAAATTTAGTAGAATAAAACGTACACAGTTCAAACACCTATATGCAAACGACATAAAGTCTGAAAATGCAAACGAGAATTTGTATGTTATGAAAACGTGGTAACTATGAGCTTTCTGTGCGAAGACTGAACGAAAGAAAACAGCAAGAATTCGATTTTCGTGAAAAAATGATATGACATCTATAATGGAAGAGGGGGATCGGAAAGTTTCAAGAAGTTAACTATCATATATATATATATATATATATATATATATATATATATATATATATATATATATATATATATATATATATATATATATATATATATATGTATATATATATATATATATATATGTATATATATATATATATATATATATATATATATATATATATATATATATATATATATATATATATATATATATATATATATTTAAACTCGCCTACAAATCTCATCCCACAGCACAAAAAATAGAATCTAATCTGCTGTCGCATTATGCGCCAGCAGATCAGAATGAATGCTATTTGATCTACATATTAGTGCTAAAAAAATAGAGTTCGAAGATTTGGAAAATGCGACAGCAGAACTGTGTTTATTCAGTTTGCGGTTGATTTAAAATTATATGCGAGTACATACGATAATTATGAGGTTATACTATAAACACTCTGCTATGCGCATATCATTAATGTTTTGCAGAAAACACGAGGGAAATATATCACCGAAATTAGGTAGTGGCGAATATTTGTCTTCTGAAAGAAGTATTAATTGTAGTAGTACCAGAGCATCAAAATTTAATAAACGCAGACAGTTTGACCTAAGAAAACTGTACCTTTAGTACTTGTAAGTCAAAGTTGGTTTATGGTATACAGCAATTACTATAGTAAAGGTCATAGGGTCATGTATGCGCATTTACTCATTTTAGATCAAATATAAAAAAAATTTTAAAAAAATTTAACACTAGTTTTCTTTAACCAAAGTCTATTCAGTCCTTATTATTGAATGATCTGCACCTTAACTCTCACCAAGAAACTTCCAGACGAAAATTATCGATTTCTGTGGACTTTAACAATGGTGACCATGTACTATACTTGGGTCAAGAAAAGAGCACTTCGAATGGAATCGTCACAATATAGGGCAGTACGAATTTGTTTATCATATGCGTGTCTTTCATTATGATATCACAGCGCTCGAGATTCAATCTGGATTTTACTGAGTCACACCTTTAACTTCATTTCGTCCAAAAATGTCAACGTACTTTATCCTGACACCAGACAGACCAGTCCTAACACTAACCTCTTATTGCTGAGCGCCAAGCGAAGCAGCTGTTCGTACCTTTTTTGTAAGTCTTTAGTATGACTAGACCAGAGATCGAACCCACAACCTCCCGCATCCGAGGCGGACGGACTCTCTAACCACTAGGCCACCGTAGCGGTTCGAATAAAAATGAAGCGAACACTTGCCACTTTAAGATATGTAGAATCAAATTCTAAAATAACGACAGCCATTATTGAAATAGTGTTTAATGCCAACGTGACCTGTGTGACTTGTACAGTAGGTGATAAATCAATACAAGGTTATATATTAAAATGTAAAATAATATAGACTATCTCTTACCATTAAATATGCCTTGCTATTGAACGTGACAAAATGAGGAAAGGTTAGTGAAATCTTAACGCATCAGATGAATAAATCTTTGTGACAAAATTTTTTATTTTTATTTAGAGTAAATATAATAAACTATAGAATAGAATATACAAAGCATATTTTTCAAGCTAAATAAAAAATAGGCATCAAATAAGTAACTTTCACAGAGAAAAAATTTCTTAAAGGTTATCTTAAGTTTAGAGGGTGAGAGGGAGAATGTGCATTTGATATGCGCATTTTAAAGCAACTTAAGACTAATTAACAGTACTAAAATATTTACAGAGCATACAAAAGTCACACGCAACTCCGTTAATTCCATGCGTTGATAAAATACTGGCTTTAGAAAAACTAAAATGTATTCATTGTACTGTGCATGTTGCTTTTAAAACGATCCAAATACCACACGTCCAAAAACTGATTTTATCCTGAGAACTCTCAATTGACCATTTATGAATATGACGTTTGTAATATGATTTGTCTTCTGAAAGGGGAGAATCGTTAATGTTCTTATCTTGTAAGGGATCGTCCATTAATTGTGTCAACAAAATATGGGAAGGAGGTTTGAAGAAGTTTGACTACTGTTGACATGGGGTTGGTGAGTTCAAGATAAATTGACATCAACGATGTATTTTTTTTACAATAAATTTAATGAATCAAAAAATAGGAAAATAGGAATATAAAGACGCGATTTTTTAATCAATTCAAGTGTTATTGTCAATTTGAAATTTGTTAAACAAACAAAAAGTGTGTTAAAATTTATTTGCATACTTTTTAATTTCCATAATTCTATTTTAGCATAAAAGCCAGACGTGTAAAATGTTTAGTTTGTAAGTGGGGGGTTACAATTTTTTTGACAATTTTATTAGGGTGGTCACTGAAAGTTTAACAGTTGTTGACAAGGGGAGGGGGTTGTTGTTGTTGTTGTTGTTGGGCTTAACGCCATTTTTCAGCACACGATAGGCTATTCATGGCGGCCAGTATTAATGGTGGAGGAAGAAACCGGGAAATCACCGGAAAGAACCACCGACCCACGAGAAGCTACTGGCAAGCTTTCTCACATATCCACATTCGCCGAATCCTAGACTCGAACTCACGCAGACAGAGGTGAGATGGCAGTGATCCGTAACGGACAGCGCTTTAGACCACTCGGCCACTCGGGGCCCCCTAAGGGAGGGGGTAAAAAAGTGCCTAAAAATTGTTGACATAATAGATGTCCGCTATGTTACAAAGCATAAACAAAGAAGTACCGTCCATATTCACTTATATGTCGAGTTCATCAGTCAAGCATGTTCCGAAAGAAGTAATGTGTGTACTCGTTTATAAGTCGATTCCAACTGCAAACTACATAGACTCTAATCTGCTGTCTTATAATGCGACGGCAGATACGAACCTGTACAACTTGCAGTTAAACCCAACTTTTAGCGAGTATACGGTATATATAGCCCATGTATGGTTTATTTTTTTAGGTGCGATTTTAACTCCATTTTTCAGCACATAATAGGCTATACATGGTGGCCAGTATATCTCGCGGAGGAAGAATCGGGGAATCATCCGGCAAGAACCACCGACCAACGAGATGCTACTAGCAAGCATTTCTCATACCCAGGTTTGTCAAGCAGAAACTCGAACTCATGCGGATAATGGTGAGATGTGAGAGTGATATGTAAAGGTGAACACCTTCGCGCCCCACCCCCTCCCCACTTCCGCTACACAAGTAGCTATAATAAATTGTATGATCGCAGTCTTCAGTTTCACATTTTTAATGGAATATCTCCGTTGGCCAAGTGGATTACAGAACAACATTTCATACAATTTGTATCCCTTTTAAAGTTGCTAATCATTTTGGCAAAATTTCAAATCAGACGGGCTTTCAAGAGGTTAAAATTTCGATTTTTTTCCAATCTTTTACCGATCTGCAAAAAAAACCCACAAAAAAAAACAATTGCTGTTACAATGTAGTTCATTAACGTTTTTTTTTATGTTGTATAAACGCGGTCATTTCGGTAGAAATGAATAAGCTTTATAGGGCAGTACGATTTATCCCGTTAAAGAGAGCACACCTGACAAGTGTGCATATTAATATATTACGTGGTTGACATGTGGGCCGTGAAAGTAATAGTGAATACAATTTTGGCATAACTCATGTCGAGGGACTGACAACGGTGATGGATGATGGTACATGGACAAAACAAGACCTGCAGCGCCATATTGTGGTGGTTAAACACAAACATGGAGGACAAGAAATTATGACATAGAAGTTGGACCTTGTCTGGCCTTTTTCTGCACTTATTTCAAGAACAGGTCAGTTTAATGTTATAATGATATGGTGTTTTGAGTTATAAATTCGGAATGGACTGTTTATTTCTGTGAACACAAGAGTTGAAGGAGATATTATTTAATGTTAGAACAGACTGTTATTGAAGCATTGTGTCATTCGACTGTCTTTCCAAATACCCCCAGGACAACGATGTTGTGTAAATTGTGTTGTAGAAAAAAATACATACTTTGAACGTATATAATCTGGAATATATTTTCTAATAATAACTAGATGTGTGAATCCGATAAAATGGGTCTACAAATAATACTTTCTGGATGAGTGAATCTACATTTTTCTTCGTTCGTCTTCCATGGCAGTTTTCATAATGGCCATCTGCAACATTCTGCTTGCATTTTTGTACCTGTTTTGCCAGGCATTCCAACCGCTGTCAACAGACGATGTTGGTCTTTCTCCGACACCTACTGACAGATCAAAGAGCGTTTCTATGTTAAGGTTTGGAACAAAACCTACAGGTTCGAAGTGCCTCAATTTTTGTAAGATTATCTCTGGAATGTGCGGAAACGGAGGTACGTGTATTTTGCATGAAGACACGTGCCAGAGTGTGTGTTTGTGTATGCCTGGGTGGACGGGTGTCTTTTGTAAGGAGTTACTACATACGGGGACTGATTCTCAAGACATCCTGGGATCGGGGGATGGCAACGGAATCAAAGATAACAAAAATAACGCTACTTTGGTGGAACCCGAATTAAGGGATGTAAATATTGCAGATAACGAAAGTGTTAAATCTGAAGGCATCCATTCTGTGAAATTTCAACAGGTTGATTCTGTGACCGCCGCTAAAACTTTACTTAACGAGAAAAATGTAGGAGACAAAGCAAAAGTAGTAACGACAAATTTTGCTGCTAGTAAAAGCAATATAAATCATGATAAAAAGAAATCTCGAGATGCAGAGGTTAAAGATATGTTACAAATCGGGGAAAACAATAGCAAGGATAGCAGAACTAAAATAGAAGATACAAGCACAATTCCAAAAGTTCTAGCGGGTAAAAACGGAGGAAAGACAAAAGTTTGCAGCCCAGGTTTCGTTTGCGAACATGGCTATTGCAACATTACTGTAAGAGGAAGCGGAGCAAAGCATCACGGGTGTATATGTGACAAAAACTGGGTTGGCACATTCTGCGAGGAGCCTTGTACCCTGGACTGTGGTGAACGTGGTCACTGCGCCGTGGACAAGATTATAACAGATTTAAATAATATGGAGGAGAGTATAATATGCGTGTGTGAGTGGAACTACACAGGAGCTCGTTGTAATGAGACCATGCTGACAAGCGTCCCACTAGGTAAGTACAAGTGCAATGAAATTACTTTCTGTGTTCCAAGAACCAACGTGCCCTCAGAATGAAATGAAAAAGGTTGCCATATACGGGCGCCACATATTAATTTAAGAACTTACAAGTATACGTGCATCTTGGTTTATATACGTACCTATTTGCGAGAGTAAATATGCCGAATAAACGATAATAATAAGTAAAGGCGAACCGTCCAAAACAAGGGAAATAAGTCTTCTTTTCTTTTTTTTAGTAACCTTGTGACTTTAGTTCATGACTGTTTAAAGTGATGTACTTATCATCAAAATCCACCTTGACAGTCAGCTCTGGCTACTTAAATTTTGTGGCAACTCCGTTGATGTTGACAAAGACAGTATTGATTACACTCAACGATAAATAGACTTAAAAAAGTGACTCGCTTTCCTTCGGTACTTCATGTCAGGTGATTTTACTGCTTTGATTTACTCGGTTAAACTTTCTAAGTAAAAATGGCTTTCATTTAGATACAAATCGTGTGATATCGACACAATTTTGGATGGTGAGAAAACGTGCCTGACACTTTATTTCGCCAACCTTCATGTTAATTATGGGTGGACTGTGTCCAGTATCATGTGTCACACTGGATGTACAGCACGGGTTGTTACATCACCCAAGCTTATGTCCACGTGATCATGTTTGAATCAGATGCACTGAAACTTTTCAAATTAATCTTTTCTTGCTTTTATTATATATTCAATATTTTTTATTTGTTTTTTATTTTCTTTTCTGCAGATATTTTAAATTGAAAGAGATACAAATTGTTGTCATAGCATAATCTCTTATTAGATATTTGCAAGAAATTTCAACTTTATAGGTCTCAAAGCTAAAATGTACTCTTTAAAACATATTATATTTAAACAAGCAACATTCAAGAATAACATAGCAAGAGGCATAGTGGACCAACGATCATACCATAAGCATGGTCTGTCATAGCAAGAGGCATAGTGGACCAACGATCATACCATATGCATGGTCTGTCATAACAAGCGGCATAGTGGACCAACGATCATACGATATGCATGGTCTGTTATAGCAAGAGGCATAGTGGACCAACGATCATACCATAAGCATGGTCTGTCATAGCAAGAGGCATAGTGGACCAACGATCATACCATATGCATGGTCTGTCATAGCAAGAGGCATAGTGGACCAATGATCATACCATAATCATGGTCTGTCATAGCAAGAGGCATAGTGGACCAACGATCATACGATATGCATGGTCTGTCATAGCAAGAGGCATAGTGGACCAACGATCATACCATAAGCATGGTCTGTCATAGCAAGAGGCATAGTGGACCAACGATCATACCATAAGCATGGTCTGTCATAGCAAGAGGCATAGTGGACCAACGATCATACCATATGCATGGTCTGTCATAGCAAGAGGCATAGTGGACCAACGATCATACCATAAGCATGGTCTGTCATAGCAAGAGGCATAGTGGACCAACGATCATACCATAAGCATGGTCTGTCATAGCAAGAGGCATAGTGGACCAACGATCATACCATATGCATGTGTTAGTTGAGGTATTAGTTAATGTCGTTTATGATTACAAACATATCCAACAAGGCAATGATGATCATTCTAAGTAACTTATGTATGAGCGACCCTCGTCGTTTTTGTAATGTTTGTATCCGTTTCTTTGTAAATTTAAACTGTTGTAGAACATTAGATTTGTTTAAAAAAAGAAGAGTTGACAAGTAAAAAAACTAATATATTTAGGTAAAGTAACGTTTGTATATCATAAATTAATACTCTTTAAAATGTCAGTAGAGACATGATTAAATGTTTTGATTGATTTCTATAAAATCTAGATGGTGTTACCACTCTAAAATCTTAAAGTAATTAACATAATGAGCGAAAACCATAAAGTTTTGTACGATTCAGTAAATAATTCTAAAAGAATTTACAGTATTGTGAGTCAAATCCCAAATAATCATAGCAGGTCTACCACATATCCAAAAGTGCATAGTATTCCGAATGAATTCCATCGGTGTTCCGAACAAATTCCAATTCTGAATGTGTTGACGTGCTATAACCGGATATATTGTTTATGTATCAAAATTATATGATCTAAAATATCCTTGAATGGATTCACAAATTTACCAAAGTAGTGATTTTGTCTGAAAAGTATTAATGAACACATTGTCATTCAGTGAATAATTTGAATAAATAATTTCTCCAAAAATATTAACCGAAACATAACTAAAATTGATTCATATCAAGACTGATGCTAAGACTGGAGTGTGTAATTCCTATATAATCAACCTTAATATAAAAATCTAAGACATAATTTGAGAACCTGAACGATGGGCAAAAATCTAAATTTAGAAACCTTTTGTTGTCTTTATAGCCAATATTCACAACATCACTTCTGGGTTTGAAAGACTCGAATTAATTTCAAGGTTATGTTCATGAAATTTTCAACAACTAAGAAGTAATAATTGTGTAGAAAGTTTTGTTAAAGCTTTTACACTTTCTTTTACATTTAAAAAAAATTCATATGGTAGCAATTTACAACAGATTTATTCTAAAAATGTATTAAATGAAAAAAATTCGATTTACCGAAAAAGAAGCATTTTTAAAATTCAGAGAAATGTGCCTTGCAATTTTTTTTTCATCGCGACAAGACAGTATCATGAGGAAGTTAAAATATTTGATTCTAATTATATTGACGTCATCCACAACGTTAGTGTAATCTAATTAAATTAACGTCATACACAGCGTTAGTGTAATCTAATTAGATTGACGTCATCCACAGCGTTAAGTGTAATCTAATTAGATTGACGTCATCCACAACATTAGTGTAATCTAATTAGATTGACGTCATCCACAGCGTTAGTGTAATCTAAATAGATTGACGTCATCCACAGCGTTAGGGTAACGTTCTTTTTGTGATATGCCTGTCGATATCCGCGTTTAAGTTAAGTTAAACTGCAAATGACACAGATTTTAGGGGTGACTGGTATTACCATTATACCGGTTTGCCCCGGTACCATGCTACTTTGTCACAGTTTCGGTACGTTTGGTAATTTCCGTCAGTAAACATGTACCGAAATTCCCGATGAATCTCATTTAATAATAAAAATAATTCAGGACAAAATGCTTAAAAATTAACTTTTGTTACGAAACGATTTATCTGTCACAAATTGATGGTGAATGTTACAAATATAGTTTAATTTATGATCCTTTAATCATATTTTTGATATGCGTCACAAATGTCAAAGCGGTGTACAAAAGGAATGTTATGAAATATATTCTGGCCAAATCTATCTTTCCGAAAAATTTCAAATAAAAAAGAAACAAGTCTAGGTTTAGTTATATACTACCATATAAGAATGTACAAAGTATATGTCCTGTCTAAGACTGTGAATCATCCTAAGATGTTCAGACGAGCACATGTTTTCTGTCTGAATTTTACATAATTTCTCCAGTCCACTAAATAGTTTCTCTTTTGTTGAGTGTTCTATATTTACCGGCTCTCTCTGATAAATATCGTACCCTGCGGTTGGCATCCCACTCAAAGTTTTCCTGCCTATTAAATCAGTATTGTAGATGGAATACTGCAGGTTCAGCACTTCCTATTTTTATCAATAGAGTCTCTTTAATGTTAATGTAACTCACTATATTTATATAGTGTAACCTTAATCATCCGACTTTAGCTACAGTTTTTAGGTTACAACTTACACAACAATTAACATTCACATAACAAATTACTCAACTATAAAGTACTTTAAATTTAATCTAATTTGTTTTTTTTTTTGTTTTTTTTTTGTAGCAAAAATATTTTCTTTTGTTTAATATCATATAATATGGAGTTACTTTGCTATAAAGCAGTGCAATATATTTGTTCCAGCTACTGAAAGATGGAAATTCAACTCCCCAAAAGGGCTGTCCCAGAACATTGAAATTTAAGTCCTTAACATAACTGGGGTTAACCGTCGTATTATCGAGGTCTGTTGAAAAATACCGTTGTGTACTGCGATACAAAGCTTTTCGTTGTATCCACCTCGAACAGATTATGATCTGTTGTAGCATTATGCGCCGGCAGATCAGTGTCTACTTTTTGGGTTTTATTAATTACTCCTAATAAACCCCATAGCCCAAGATCTGTCAACTCATTTATGCACCTGCAATTTTGGATCTCTTCAGTTTGTAAGCGGATATTGACGTTAAGCCTTCCTTAAATTAGGATATATTGATTAACTGATATTTTAAACCGATAGTTATCTGTTTAAACAAGAATTTCCTCTCCTTTCTTTACGAACGAATTCCCGAATACCAGCTAAGATAATGTTGTATATCAATGTTCATATAACCAAAAAATGTAAATATTCTGATGTTCAAACTCAAGCTTGGGGTAGAGGGAATAGTTTCAGAATATTCTAAAGTCAAGTGCCTGTGGATTGTCATGAAGTTTCCATCGCTTCTGGGTGGCTGCTCTTTTTTTTAAAACATCTTTCCATAAGAAAGGGGTGAATAAGTTATTAGGTGTTGAATATCAAGTCATGTGTTGCAAAATTGGTCACGTAAAATACATGCTAATTACGTATGCTTATACGAAATTTTCTGAATGAGATAAACTGAAAAAAAACTTGAATACTATACAACACAAATCGTTGGGAATATGACGAATCTTCCTGTAACCCTTTGTGTTTTTCGAGACACTCTGTTTCCAAGCAAAATGTAGACCTTTTACTAAAACCGTCAACTATGGCTTTGAATGACTTTATTTTTTTTTCTTTTTAAGACTCTTATTTTAACATTTCCTGAATTTGTTTTCTGCTAGATTATACTAAGCCTTTGGTGATAAATTTTAAATAAAGAACTTATCATGTATAGACATCTCAGAGAAAACGTGTTTATTAAATTGAAGTATGACATTTTGAATTGAAATGAAATCAGAAATAGAATCTAAACCATTGTGTAGGATATTGTTTACTCTACAACACCCAAATTACATCAATATGGTAGGCATTCTATGAAGCAGAATAAAGATGTTACATACCGGTTTCGTTTAATTTCACAGAAACATTGCAATAATATTCTCGAGAAATCCTAATACATGTGGGGTTTTTTTTCGATAGATAATTATAATTCATATGGTAATGCCTGGATAATACACGAGACACACACCAATAACACAGGATTCCATTTTCTATTCTAGAAGTAAAAGCATGCAGAAGCTAAGTTTCATGCCACTGAAATTGAATTTGATAGTTTCTGCAAGATTTTATAACGGCAGTCGGTTGCATTTGTTTCTAGTGGTAATGTTCGTAGACTGGATCCGCATATCAAATTTGGTATGAAATACTGTTGTCAATATTATTTTGTAGTGAATGCGAATTAAATAACCAGTATATGGTAAGAAAATTGGCGATCGATTATCAGTTTAAGACACACGGTATTAATTTAGTTTCCATAGTAAACCTAAGCCAACACCATGATATTAAAAATTTAAGAACTTAAATTTCTGAATGCTCATAATCAAACCTATATTTACCTGTATAGAAGAAATTTGGATGTCAGCTTATGTGTACAGGAAAGGATATGAGCACCGCATTTTCTGGACCTGCATGTATTTGAAACATGTGCTTTTAATTCCGCACCAAAGAGTCAGATGCTAATTTTAATAATGAGTGTTCCAAACTCAAGACTGTTACAGGACTGAAATTCCATCAGCAAAACAATTTCTCTGTTGGGGGGGGGTGTTCTCACTTTTAACTAGGATAAGCTCTCAAAAGATTCCTTTTCCTAAAACATAACTTATCATAAACCAATTCTGGCTACCCAAACCCATATATACTGTATTTTATGTTCACCCATTTCCAGGCTGGTTCCCATTTGTCCATACCATTAGTTCCGTGTGCCCTATCCACCCTTGATTTTCTTGACAGCCCTAGGAATAGTAGTTCAATACATAAGTAAGCAATGTGCATAGTTCTGGTTGTCAAAGATTACATTAGTGAATATTAAAGTATATTGCAAGTTCATCTAAAGGGCAATGGTGCATTTCAGGCAACATTTAAATATTTGATCTTTTTTTAAGAACATCAGAAAAAAAACATAAAAATAAAGCTGTCTAATAAGAGTCATCTTTTTTAATATGATCATTTATCTCTCTACAATTTAATACTGAAATATATTACCAGCCCTATCATATTATGTAACTAATGAATAAAAGGTCCAGATATCCGTCTACATGTACATGTATTATTACAGAAAAATAAATTTAAATGATAAAAATTACCTAAAATTCCTCTTAGAAGACACATAATTTATAAAATAAAGTAAGGCAGACATAAGTTCATCAAAATGCAAAATTTTCAAAACATTTACTGAAAGAAATTAGTGGGGTGCAAAGTCATGTAAGGTCATCCCCATTAAGCATGGCGGAAGGGACCTAAATGATCATATATGATGCATTATGTTTCAAAACACAACTACGACATATCACATTGCTTACTACAATTACTCTATAAATGGTAGATTGTATAAATTAGATATATGTATTGCTTAGATATGAACCAAGGTGCTAAACACTCCTCTTAATATAGTCAAATCTACATCCTATCCCCCTCCCCCTTCTTGGCGACGTTTGATATATCTGAATATGAGTTTAATATCACACTGAAAGTCAACATGTGGTTTACAAAAGGTATATATTTGCTTGTTATCCACAGATAGAACCATATAATTGTATTTATAGTAAAGTTAATTGCACCTGCATATGTGATGTCACTGTATTGATATAGCTGTCTATAGGACTCACTGTAATAATTCAGCCCCCATAGTAAACCTATGCAAAAACCATGATATTAAAAATTCAATAACTTAAAATTTCTGAGTGTTCATGATCAACCCTATATTTATAAGTATATATGAAACCTAGATGTCAGCTTCTGTGTAAATGAATGGATATGAGCCTCGGCATTTTTCTGAATCTATATGTATTTGAAACATGTGCTTTCAATTCCGTACCAAAGAGTCGGGTGCTTTTTTTAGTAATGCGTTCCAAACTCGTGACTGTTAAAGAACTGAAATTCTATCAATAAAACAATGTCTCTATTTTTATTATTCACTTACAACTAGGGTATGCTCTCAAAAGATTCTTTTTACCTAAAACATAACTTACATTATCAACCAATCCTGGCCACCCAAACCCATATATACTGTATTTTATGTTCACCCATTTCCAGGCAGGTTCCCATTTATCCATACATTTAGTACCGTGTCCTGTAAACCTCGTAGAGATGGTCAACGCTGTTTTAGTCTCACAAAATTGAGCGTGTATGCGTTTTAACTTCGCGAATAGAAAATTGCAATCTTATGTTGTTTATATGTGTTTTGTCTAATATTATAACATAAATATAAATCCTACTAATACCTAAATTTGTCAGTCTGTATGCTACAATTAGGAAATATTTCAATTTATTGTAATATGTGGAACATTGTGTGTAATATCTTTGTACTTTTTGTGCACATCCAGTGTATACATTTAAGGGGGGGGGTTTATACACGCTGACAAAGATACCTACATGGTTTTCAGAAATATATGTATATAAACGTTTATTGAAATGAAGATAAGGTAGGGGATTGTTGTAGTTTAGTTCTATCATTTTCCATTTGGCAGGGGTTAGTTTCCATTGCTAAAATTTAGAACAAAAAAATATATTTGACGTGCCAGAAATATTCCCTCAAAAGTATCCACTCACCCCAATATATAAAATAAAATGAGCAATTACGGTATTATGTATGCCTCTATTAGTCACAATAATTAATAAATGATATATACGATAAATTTTATAATAGAAGTGCCGTTGGTTCTCTTTTTAGTCAGAAAAACTAACGGTACAAACAATTAAAATTCTGCAATTCCATTCTGGTCCTCCTTGCACAATAATATTGCAAAATGTTTACTTCTTGAGCCTCTCTGAATTGTCCTACCGGTACAAACCACAATTTACTGCAAGGATCTTTTTGTATCTTATTGCCGAGGGATAAATGAATTACTCTGTATCAAACATAACGTCAGATCAAACTAAATATTAATCAAACACAAGACAGTACATTGTCAATTGTAGTACCTTTGTGACCTTTGGCATGTGCTCGTGTAATTATATGTGGTGTTTTGTCCTCAAATGAGGATGTTTTGATCACTGTTGCCAAAAAAGGAGTGTCAAAGATTGACTTTTATGTCATACTGCTATTACAGTAATATAGTCCAGGGCAGTAAAAAGGTTAATGTCTGTTTGACTCTCCCACACCCATACCGGCTGTCAGAAATGGAAGGTATTTGGATTAGACGGTTTGTTTTAACAGCATAGAAATGAAAATTTTTCGTTCCGGTACTGTTGTAAAGTCACGTTCTAAACTTTGCCTTACATGGTAAACTGAGTATGCTGAATATTTGAAAATTTGTATCGAATTGCCTCGAATTAGGCAATTTATTCCTCATCATTTCTGTTTGTTAAAAATTATAAATTGTCCATCATAGACAGGTATCTGACTCCAGTATAAACATGTGTATATGTACATATGTGAGTTAGGAATTTTTGTAGAACATTCCACAGCAAAACGGTATATTTCCCAAAGCGCAAATTACAAACGTGTTTGCTGTATTAGGCAAGCACTCAGAGAGAGAGAGAGAGAGAGAGAGAGAGAGAGAGAGAGAGAGAGAGAGAGAGAGAGAGAGAGAGAGAGAGAGAGAGAGAGAGAGAGAGAGAGAGAGAGAGATTAATGTCATATTGGCGGTATTACTTCTAAGATTTTTTTGAAAAGTGATATAATCTTAGTATCTTACAGAAAAGAGAAAAGAGAAGTAGGTATGCAATGTTATTTTCATGAGGAATACAGTGGGCCTGTCTTGTATGACTTATTCTCTGGACAGGGTATTTATAGCATTGCCCATTTTATGATTTATATATCGTAGTTCAAAACTAAACTGAATTCAGAATTTTAAGGTTGATAGCAAATGGAAAAATTCAATATTCCATTAAATCTCTTCAAATAAGATAAATTATATGGAATCCTAACACTTTATGTAATACAATCTTTCTGGAACCCGATGCTAATCCTACGATGCACCGATTTAAATTTTGTACTGCCTGCATATCAGATCTGACACTAGTAAGGGTGATGAACATTTCTAGTAGTGCATTCTACAGCAAGTGCCGATTTACATAATAAAAGTCATTTAATGGTACGACATGTATGTTTGCGCAAAACAGCCTGTTACTGAATATTTTACAAAATTATACTGCTGGATGATGCTTCTGATATCATACAACTCTTATCATCATCAGAATTAGCAACTTAGGCTGGTCTCCTCTTATTTCGTGGTCAAGTTTCTGTAAGTGGCCTTTAAATTGGTCTTAAGGAATTTGCTTAGTATTCTTGCAGTTCTTGGGAATTCCTCTTTCTGCTGCAGGTCTAACTTCTGTGGCATTAACAGTTTCACATATATGACATCTCTGATTATGGGGTTTTGCTCTTTGTGCTTTCACAGCAATTGTTATATTGTGTGTATGTGTATGTGTGTGTGTCTGTTATCGATACCTTTCTAAGCTTTCTGGCCAGATCACTCACTGTAGAGCGTCAATTACTATTGTATACGACATCTGTATCACCCTGATACTGCTGTGTATGTGACGTAAGTCGGGTCCCCCTCTTGGTCGACCAGTACTATACTGTATTCTTTTCCTGTTTCATACGGTAGCCCATGCTCTCTTCCAACTGCTTCTTCTGCTTTTGAAAGTACCAATTATCTGTGCAGTTAATCCCATATCCCTAAGATATTTTCCTCTGTAGCTCACGTAATAGTAACGCAAATGTTAGTTTGTCTTGTAGCTTTCTGCATTGTGTGATTGAGCGTGTCTTTACTCTTGTATATTTTTAAATGGTGAAAGGCCATTATTTTACAGAATCAGTTTTAATATGTTTACCACGAGTGTCTGGTCTCGCGCTTCTACCTGGTCTGCTTCTCTCTTAAATTATGTTACCCTCTTTTCGTCATTCTGATGCTACCTCTCTGCGCCTTAGGTGATGGTACTTACTTTGTCGATCGTTATCTTTTAGAAAGCTTTTTTCTTGAACCAAGTCGAGATATTCTTCACAACTCTCCATCATTTATTTCCAGGGCTTTTTTTTTTACTATGTTTAAGCATAGTCTTCCACACTTTTGAAACTTCCTTCTTCAATCATCCTTTGAAGACATTATAGATTCACATCAATCACTGATTACAGACACACCACAGAATGTCATACTATTTGCTGTCTTTCTGACCATTTCTAAACTCATTTTTGTTCCAGTATACGATTTCTGATGAAAGTGATTGCTCAGTTGTTGTAGGCATCGACTGCATCACCTCCGTTTTGTTTTGAGTCTGGTACATTGTTTCAACATTTGCGTATACGTTTTGATGATCTAACCCTAACACTCTCGTCATGTTTCATGCGTGTGACTTTCATAATTTCCAAGTATTTATTTCCTTCCTTTCCCTGCAGTTGGTTCAAGCTCTTGTTTTCTCAATGTTTGATACCCTACAAGTGAGCCATAGCAAGTGGTTGATATTTTTATTAATCCTTACTTGGTTGGTATCTTGCATCTCTGCCTTGCAACAGTCTCGTTTCAGGAATCAGTTGAATTATGTAGAGAACTGGTGAAATCAAATATCATGGTAAGAAACAACCTTTAATCGTTACATACCCTAAAGGCATGGAATGTGTACTTCAAGATACCAAGCCATATACGATGAATCTCTGTATGTTTCTGGCTACTAATAACGTATAGAAAGTGGTCCTAAACACCAAAACATCCAACCGTTTCTAGCTATCAGGAAAAGCCCCAGACATCCATGATTCACAAGTGGTTTTTATTATTTAGATCTTTTGTAGCCAATCCATATCATGCTATATTCTTCTGATTCTTCTGCATTTCAAAGTACCGAGCCTGGTCTTTCATTCTCTTGATGTTTGCAAACAGCCATATTCTTCTTAGTGCAAGTCTTTTCTATCCAGGTGATCATATATACTAGCAATAATCTCATTGAGTAGATCCAATAACATTGCGGGACTGGTTATTGATATTGATATTGATATTGATTATTATTATTATTATTATTATTATTATTATTATTATTATTATTATTATTATTATTATTATTATTATTATATCATTTTTATTATCATTATTATTATTATTATTATCATTATTATTATTATTATTATTATTATTATTATTATTATTATTATTATCATTATTATCATTATTATTATTATTATTATTATTATTATTATTATTATTATTATTATTATTATTATTATTTCTTCAGATTTACCCGAGGAGAATATACTGTTCCATTGGTACGTAGTAGGGGTGGCCGTGACAGTTGCTGTCATCATGATTGTGGTACTCATTTTAATCCCCTACTACATGTGGAAGAAACGGCTTATACTCGTGTTGAAGATCGTCCATTATTTTCAAAAATATGAAGATGATGGTAAGTTAAAAGTAAAATGAATATTTTCGTTAAAACCAGAATGCACGTTCAAGTATATTTATTCTGATCCATCCTTGAGCTTCTTTTCTATCATAGTGATCAGTGTTATATTAGAGCTTTTTTATCTACTAAATGTGTTTTTCTACGAACTTTGTAAAATGTAACAGGTAAATGTAGTTGTAATTAATGAAACAGAAAACCTAATTTTTCTTTGAACGCTTGACCTTCTCTTTGAAAAACTTGTTGATTCCAACTTTGTCAGAATAGTTGGCGACCTCTTCAGTAAGGCAAATATATATTCTTTCCCAAAAAGAGATCATGTTGCTTCTTCCAGCGAGAGGACGTTTCCGAATCTGCTCTGCACTCATGTGCTGTTACATTACTAATGCTTTCAGAATGTTTTCTCAAGCAACCAGTCTTTTTTTGTAAAATTATTTTATGAATCACACACAAGCATACAGGTGGATTCATGTCTATTATAACGCAGATATGGTTTATGTATGACTTGTAGGTCATACATAACATGCAATTTTATTTTTTTTAAATGTAACGATTTTTTTATTGTCTTCAGAGCTATGCAAGCTTATTTCTTTATATTGTTCATTTCAGAGAAAGTACAAAATGTAGCTGTTTTATACCAAAACGTTTGGATTGATATGCGCTGAATAAAGTAAAAACTGTAGGCGACGATCTCATTGGCTAAATATGCGATGACACATACATATGCAAAATTTCATGCAAGGTAGTGTATGGACTCGTTATTCATAAATCAGGTACAGGCCCAGTAAAATTACATTATGATGGAGATTGGCTGAGAACAAGACCCTGACATCGATTATCATAAACAAAAAAAAAATCAGCTTTTCTTTGTGTGTCCTCTGTACCATACACTTTTAATGTCCTATTAGTTTGCATCTAACTAGTCGTTGTAACATGAGATGATTAGTGGACAATAAGAAAGATACAAACTAATTTGACTGTATGAATGTCGCTGGTCATTTGGAAAATTTGTATCAATATGTTATGCATTACATTTCAGACGGAAAAGAATATGATGCCTTCGTATCTTATAAATCTTCCCCTGCAGACGAAAAATTTGTCCTTAATCATCTTTACCCTATACTTGAGGAGGAACTAAACTTTAAATTGTGTATCCATCAGAGGGACTTTCCACCGGGCGAAAGTAAGTATCCCCAATAGGTTGCCCACATTTATATCCCCAAAACAAGATCGGGGCAGGATATTGGTTAAATTATATTTCAAACACAAACAAGTCTTCTAAATCGTGTACAATTTCGCGTCGATGTTCATTCCAAAATAAGTTCATGTACTTAGATATATTTGATCTAAGATATGTATTTATGCACAAAGCGCCCCTTGTGAAGAAACTTTCACCGTGTCTTGACATACTGAAGAACGATCGTAAGATATTGTGATCGTGTTTTGATAATCTTCCGACCATATAGTTTCACTTTGGCAACTGGTTGGCCCTTTTCGCGACATTGCTTGTAAAAGGCTTATACATTTTGTGAGGTACATGTTTTGACCAATATGCAACCTTTGTTCTATACAAACCGCCATATTTATTCATAATAACTAATTAACTGAAGGAGGCTAGATTGCTATCTTGTTTACCGTTTTCGCTCGTGAAAAGGAGCGTGTCTGGTTAACTAGTTTCTGGTCAGACTCATTTTAAATCGTACCCAACTTTCAACCTCGGCAAATATTTAACTAGTACAATTAGAACTTAGAATCTAGATCATCAAAATTTGAAATTTAAATCAAAATATTTGTAATTTGGAAATGTATAGTCGTCAACAGAGAGCGCGATGTTAAATCCGTGATTTTTTGGAAATTGAGAAACACAATGTACATAGAAAGGTGTAGTGTGACGCGAAGTCACGCACAGTCAGTATCTATCTATCTATCTATCTATCTATCTATCTATCTATCTATCTATCTATCTATCCGTCCGTCCATCAGACCGTCCATCCGTCAGCCCGTCCGTCCGTCCGTAAGTCTGTCTTTCTGTCTGTCTGTCTGTCTGTCTGTCTGTCTGTCTATCTATCTATCTATCTATCTATCTATCTCTACACACACACGCATATATATATATATATATATATATATATATATATATATATATATATATATATATATATATATATCCGTCCATCCATCCATCCATTATCTATCTATCTATCTCTCTCTCTCTATCTATCTATCTAATATACAACATACAAAGTATTTACCATTCTAGCGACTGCAGTTAAAGGAAAAGGAGAATAAACCACAGTGACAAAATTTTCTAAATCATAATACTATTCTTGTATAAAGTATATATTTTGTATCCTTTTTTATTGTATGCCAGTCATTCTATGATAAAGCAGTAAGAATTAATGGGTGTTTATCCAAGTTTTGCCTTTTTTCCTTAGTCATTGTTAAGCATAGGTAATATGTCAGTGTTTTGAGTGCATCTAAAAACAAGAAAGTTATTACTAATACTACTACTACTACAAAACAATCCTTTAAAATTGCAAGGTAATAATAATAATAATAATAATAATAATAATAATAATAATAATAATAATAATAATAATAATATTATTATTATTATTATTAGTAGTAGTAGTAGTAGTAGTAGTAGTAGTAGTTCTACTACTATTATTATTTGCTTGTTGTTGTTGTTGTTGCTGCTGCTGCTATAGTAGACAGAAAAACCTATTAACATATGTATGTAGAATACATACAATAATGAAAAATCAACTACGAACACAAACAAAAGGATAGCTATTTCTATTATAATTTTAAAATTAAGAAATTTAATCGTAGTTTAAATAATAATAATAATAATAATAATAATAATAATAATAATAATAATAATAATAATAATAACAATAATTGATAATATAGCCTTGCATTTTTAAAGGATTGTTTTATAGTAGTAGTATTAGTTGTAGTTACAGTAATAATGTCAAGAATAGTGTCTATATTACTTGTTTTTTTTATCTTACTCTAATTGCTCACATCATCAACCAGATTTCTAAGATACAGACAGCCTTATCATGAAATGTTTGACTTAGAAAGTATGAAGTCTATATTTGATCCACGTGTCATTTTTAAGATCACAAACCTTTGTCGCTAATGTTTTGTCTCTACTGTATTTTAATTGCAACCGGCTAGACGTTGTACAGGTAGATGTATTTCATGTTGTGTACAATACATATGTACTGGCTATTTATATTTGTGTTTTTATCTGTGTTTACGTACGTGACAGTCAGCACCATACCACTATATCTCATCATGTACATTAAACTGATCCGCGTTCAAGAAACCTAATGGAGTAAACATTGCCTTCGAGGGCTGACTTCTACATATTTTCGAAGAGAAAACGTGCGCGAATGGAGATGTGTGTTCTCTTAAATGTGTAAGGTAGCTAGCCGTTTTAAGAAGTTTGAAGGCCCAAAGCACAAACTCTAACGTTAAAAGTAACCAGAATTGCGCCTCAGTCTCTCAGTTTCAGATAAAATGTATTGCATTGCATTTTCATTTGCATGTGTGTCATTTTGTTCAATTCATTAATATAGTACTAAACTGCTAACACAACTGACACCGAAATTTGGTTTTAGGCCGCCGCGGGGCCTCCTGCTGCGCGGAGCCCTAGGCACGTGGTTCGCGTGCCTATGCTTTAGAAAGGCACTGTAAGGTAGAAAGTTAGTAAATAATTCCCAGCTCGGCTGTAATGTTGCCAGTTAATTCGTTTTTATATTTGAAGTTGGATATGGTTCAGTTAATTACTTTTCTATATTAATAGTGGGATGAAACTGAGTTAATTACTTTTTTATTGAGAATGGGCTATAACTCAGTTAATTACTTTTCTTTATTGAATGTGGGCTATTATTCCAACTCCTTTCTTGCAAACATAAATGGGTGATTTTTATCTGAAGATTATTTTTGCTTCCTATTAAAATTTACTAATTAAAACTTTCGTGGTTGCAGTAGCTGACAGGAGACATAATTCATTTTACTAATACCCTCAGCCAGTTTTTTGTCATTATCTCAAAGAAAATATTGATTACATTTCCATTTTTTTTTCTTTTTCCAGCCATAGCAAACAATATCGTTCACGCAATAGAGAACAGCAGACGTACGATCCTTGTTCTGTCTCCCGCCTACGTGGAGAGCGAGTGGTGCCGAATGGAGTATCAGAAAGCTCAACATGAAATGCTTAAGCTAAAGCACAGAATCATTCCAATCATGTTCGAAAATATTACAGGTATTAGAAACATGGATAAAAATCTCAGATCTATTCTTAATAGTGTGACCTACGTAGAATGGCCTGGAGAGGACAGTGATTCCAAGAAATATGACAAATTCTGGAAGAAAATACGACTTTCTCTACCAAAAAAGCCAGCTTCTGCATCTTCACCATTATCACCACTATCATCATCGTTGTCGTCATCATCATACTGTGCTTCATCTCTATTCGCATCATCCTCTATTTCCTCTTCAAATATCAAATCTTCCATTTCTCAAGGTGTCGTATCAGACTTCGGATATGATTCAACCATGACGATATCAAGCATTGAAGTGACTGATCAGAAGAGAGCATCTATTTCTACGGAATCGCACTCCAGCAACTCTTCACTACAGAGGCGGAAAAAGCCTCTCAGGACTTTCGTGCAAGCCTTTGTCAAAAGCACGAGATTATTCTTTAGGCAAGAAAGTACAAGTAGTCAAACCGACCTTCTCGATGATGAAACAGACTCGTCAAGGGAAAGTTGTGAATCTCTATCAGAAAGTGTGTCCTATCAAAATAGTCATTCTGTCTGTTCGTCTGTATTCGCTACGCCCGTTTCACTACATGCTGTAAAAAAAGACTCGCACGAAAATAACTGTATCTTCATGGAAGAAAATTGTGAGGATTGTTTAATTAAAGATATTCAGATGGAGTTTGCAATTAGAAGCAAGTGTCCCTATTCCACAATTAATGCTAAAATGTCAGGTAATGATAATCAGTGCTTACAGTTTGGTTTGAACAATGAAATGATTGACACCGAAACTAACTGCATAAATCAACTATGCCAGACTAATACCGCTCATCAAAATATGGGGTCAGATAATCAAAGAATTGTAGTGTCAGTACTGGAGGGGACGGATATGTTGAAAATTAAGAAAATTACACCTTTTGTTCCAAAGGAAAATGGCAAAAACTTGTTGAGAAATCATTCTTTAAAAGAGAAGAATAAAGAATACAATAAATATTGCAATCAATTGTGTACAAAAGGAATGGATTCTTCAACAACGAAAACAGTTCCCAAGTTTAACGAATCTACTAACGAGTTGACACTTATTGTTGGAGAGCTGCCTTATGTTAAAGAATGTGAAGAGCACGTGGAATGTCTTTCATGAAAGTTATATATCTATATCTATATATATATATATATATATATATATATATATATATATATATATATACATATATATATATATATATATACATATATATATATATATATATTTACATACATACATACATACATACATACATACATACATACATACATACATACATACATACATACATGCATACATACATACATACATACATACATACATACATACATACATACATACATACATACATACATACATGGGGAGCCCCGAGTAACCGAGTGGTCTAAAGCGCTCTCCGTTACGGATCACTGCCATCTCACCTCTATCTGCGTGGGTTCGAGCCTAAGATTCGACGAATGTGGATATGTGAGAAAGCTTGCCAGTAGCTTCTCATGGGTCGGTGGTTCTTTCCGCGGATCTCCCGGTTTCTTCCTCCATTCATACTGGCCGCCATGTATAGCCTATCGTGTGCTGAAAAATGGCGTTAAGCTCCAGAATAACAATGTGTGTGTGTGTTTGTGTGTGTGTGTGTGTACGACTTAACACATTGTTAATAAACGTTTTTGAGGCTGATGTACAGTTTGCATTTTTATAACATTTTATAGCATTATAACATTATAACATTATCAAATTCGCCGGTGCATACTCTGGGTCTGTGCAGTTTGTTATTTGGACTCATCTTATAACTGAGTAAATGAGGTATTGTGTCAGTGATAAATATGGACTTTTATACAAAGGCGTGAAATATGCGTATAATTTTGACAACTGATGATTGATAAATATGTCATAAAGTAAAAGCTTTTCTCTGGTTGGCTGTGGAGCAGTACAGGGGAAGGTGCTATCGTCATATTAACAATACAAAACAATGCCACTGTGTATCTCTGTCTAACCTATTATTGTCTGTGTATCATAGTGATATCCAACATGAGACCCCCGGGCTGAGTTCAAATGGCCCGCCAGAGCTCGAGCAGATATTTGTACATTTATGTCAAAAAAAAATGTCAATGGCCTACTTTCATTTCATGCTGCGGCCCTCGACTTCAAAACAAACCAAAAAAAAAAAAACAAAACATTTCAGTGGCTCATGGTTTACAAAAGGTTTGACAGCACTGGTGTATCTGGTGAAATAATCATAATCATTTGAATTATTTAGTATGGTATAACTGAATTATTTCATATACTATTATTTTCATAAGTATTTCAACTGAAATCCAGGTTATTTTATAAGCTTGTCATATATATATATATATATATATATATATATATATATATATATATATATATATATATATATATATATATATATATAGATATATATATATATATATATATATATATATAATTTGAACACATACTCTGTAATATAAAGTCAAGCATGCCATACCGTAGCTTATTGTACTTAGAACTTTGGTACAATAAACATATTCATTGATTTTCCTTGATTCTTTTCCTTTTCTTCGGCCACTCTGGAACGTATTCACACTAATGGACAGTTAATCACCAGATAGACTAGAATGAATAAAAGCTCAGGTTAGTAGAGAAGGGGCCAGATTCAGCATCTGTATATCAACCCAGAGTGACATTTGTTTGGCCGAGGAAGGACAACTCACCGAAGTTGAAGGCGACTACTCTTTTAGAGTGGAGTAAGTAAGGAAGAGCAGCTTGAAGACAGTGTTGAATTTCCCATCAAATCACAGCTAATAACAAAGCTTCCAAATCTTCCCTAGGGCGTAAATGACAGACCAAAGCAAATGAGACTCACTCTTCCTGGATAAAGACATTTATCATTAGTGCATTCGCACTAACCAGGACCAACCCAGACGAGATCAAGGACAAATCTTACGGAGACTTGAATTCTCTTATTGCAGAACTGCGAAAAGCAGATAAACTCCTCATTCTTTGCTACTTCAGTGCTCGGGGGGTTGGCACAAATCGCTATATAAAGCCAGGTGTCAATGGTAAAAGTGCATTTGGCAAATGCAACAGCAACCGCCGCCTCATACGGAGGAGATTCAATGAACACGACCTCATAATCACTAACACAGTCAATAAAGGATGCTTCCATCCCTTTGTTCAAGTGAAACGGCTGCATACAATCTTGCGACAACCATCCTTGCTGTCAATATCTGGCAAAATAGTCACCAGAAATCTGTTAAATCGACTTGTAAATCACTGGTCAATGACTCCTTCCTGAGAGTAAAAGAAAAAAGAACGACGTGCTACAGACATGGCATTTGCAATTCGTCAACTTCAGAAGAAATGCCAGAAACAGAACTCCAACCTGCAGACAATATCAATCGACCTGAAGAAAGACTTTGACAGTCAGTCATAGAGGCCATTGGAGGATCAGGCAAACTATGGTTGCCCAGAGAAATTCATCTTGAAGGTTCGGCAATTCCATGATGGTATGCCCGCTTTTGTCGTGGACGATTCCCAATCACTGATGGTGTAAAGTAATGCTGTGTTTTTGTCCTAAACCTCTTCAGTATGATGTTCTCTACCATGCTTATTGATGCATTCCCTGACTAGTACCATGAGACTGATATAAGATATTCGACCTACAGAAATATCTTCAGTTTAAAACTACTGGCGAAGATGAAGTTACACGTGATCTCGTATTTGGTGAAAACTGTTCTTCTTGAATGCCAATTCCGGGTCCGACATGCGAAAGAGTATGGGGCTTTTTCTCTTCGACTTGTGACACTTTCGGTCTCACAATCAGTATCTAGAAGACATGTGGTGCACCCGCCTGCTCCAAGAAAGCTTTATTTAGACCCTGCCATTATAGTAAATTGCCGTACATAACTGACAATGGTCAATTTCACTTTTCTCGGCAGCATTCTGTCACGCTCGGTCCACATCGATGATGAAACCAAAGCTATAATTGCCAAAGTATGTGTGGTATTTGTCAGACTAAACACAAATGTGTGGGAACGCAGAGGCATCATTCTACAACAAAACTTTAAGTCTACAAAGAAATTGTGTTGTCAACACTATTTTATGCCAAGAAGCTAACTATTTTCACATGTTCTTATTAAAGATACTGAAAAGGATAGGATGCCAGGAGTAAGGACAGTGTCGTAAAAAAATGAAATTGTTACGTCACATGCCAGAGCATCAAGCATCCACACTCTGCTGATGAAATCACATTTGAGATCGACAGGCCACATCACCAGAATGTCAGAAGAGTGACTACGAAATATCTTTTACAGTGAAACTGAAGGATGGAAGGTCGACCCCAGAGTGATTGGAAGAAACGTTTCAAAGATTCCCTTAAATCATACTTGAGACATTTCTACATTGACCCGAAGTCTTGGGAAGATCTTGTACCGGATCACTCCACTTAGCGCAGTCTCATCTATACTGGAGCAACAGGCTTTGAACGGAGGAGAATTGTTGTTGTTGTTGTTGTTGTTGTTGTGGGGTTTAACGCCATTTTTCAGCACAGGAAAGGCTATACATGGCGGCCAGTATTAATGGTGGAGGAAGAAACCGGGAAATCACCGGAAAGAACCACCGACCCACGAGAAGCTACTGGCAAGCTCTCTCACATATCCACATTCGCCGAATCTTAGACTCGAACCCACGCAGATAGAGGTGAGATGGTAGTGATCCGTAACGGACAGCGCTTTAGACCACTCGGCCACTCGGGGCCCCGGAGGAGAATTGTTGAGGAAGTACAAAAGGGTAAACAGTGTGATATCATACTTCAGCACTTCCGCTATTGATCAATCAACTCATGCGTGATATCCTCTCAAGTGTGTCATAGATAGTTCAGAGCGCATTTTGGTTTGATCAGCAGCTTTATAGTGATGTAATGGCCATATTTGAACTAGAAAGCCGTACAACAACAAGTGTGTCATTTGATGTGTTCATTTCAAAGAGGATAACAAATGTTCGGGCATACGGGAATTGCAATTTGTTTGTCAAAAATCTTAGCTTCATTCCGAAATTTGGTACAATGTAGCAAAATATTGATGTTGTCAAAAACCGATTCGTACGTAATTTGCTATGTGTTCTATTCAAAGCAGAGCAAAACACTATTTTTGTAACATGATTCCTAACTTTGGAATCATACGAGACCACACTGGATAAAATTACTTGTAATAATTTATGAACTGAATATGGCTTATTTGATTTTGACCATCGACAGATTTATTTTTACAATTACTGTTCATTTTGCATCTTGCTGAAGCGAAGTGTACAATCCATCGTAGGAATTGCAACCATTGTCATTGTCGTATTTTGACACACGACAAAATCCAAAGGCAATATTACAGCCAATGTTAGGCTGACAGAATTGTAATAATGTCAATTTTAGATCACACGTCAAATTTTGCCGTGTACTTTTTCAATATAAATAGTTAAAAACTGGTACATGAAAACTTTGCCAACTTTATGCAAAAATATAATTGACTTCAAGTGAGAATAGTAAAATCGAGGATCGCTAACACTTGTAAATCCCATACCCTTTCATATGATTTATGAAAACAATTTTTGAAAAAAAAAAAACATGAATATTGCTAACATATGCTTTTCACTTGTCACTATAAAATAAAAAAATGGTAACCTGATGTTAACTTTCCCAAGGACACAAAATATCGTACTTTTAAAATGGTGGATTGCTTTTCTTTTCTTACACTCCACTGGTAAACATTATAGGGGCAATGAGAAGAGTAAAAAGAGGATAGTTTTACATTTATTTATTTTTATTCTTAATTTAAAGAAAATGATGATGTAGGTCTCTAGGTCGATTATAGAGGAATTAGGGTAATGGGTAAAGGGACTTTTTATTTATAAGGATTTATAAGGCATATTAATTCTATTTTATACCCCTTCTACTGTATGTGGTCAGTGAAATAAAAGCAGACGTTTACACAGAACCGGTCTAACACTACAAATTAAGAAGGCACTATCCTCAAAGTGGATTCTGGGTAGTAACTCCTACTTGCTAACCTCTTTGAAGGGTACTGACAAAGCGTAATTGAAAGAGTGCGAAAAGAAAAGTAAATAAAGCACAAACACACAAAGCGCATGCACATCGAATACTGCACGTACATACATGCATACATACATACATACATACAT
>JAEAOA010001767.1:412500-427500 GCA_016746295.1 Potamilus streckersoni | reverse complement strand
AAAAGGCAAGTAGATTTATTCTCATTACTATTACCAGTTATAGATGACATATTTTTATGCCCAGTCACTTGCATTATCTTTGTTGGAGGGACCCCAGCTTTTGACAGGTTTGTCACAGTATTCGTCCTTACAGAATGATTGGTAATTCTTCCCTGGATTTTTGCCCTTTCGGCTGCTCGTTTCATCAGAGTTCCAAGCTGATTAACCCCCATTGATCTCGGATAATACCTGCAATTTTTAACATTTGCATCGCGAATATGTTATATTTAATTCAATAATCCAATGCACCTGACATAAAAACGAGTTTTCTTATATTTGGCCATGTTGATTAATGTATTTCATTGTGAAAACGGTTTGGTATGTGCACATTATACAATTCATTACATATTATCCCAATATTTTTTGTTTTATGTTATGTAATTTTATTTTCATTCATTCTTTGCATTGTCTAAAAAAATTGGTACTCCTTTTTTCTTTGTTTATATTTCATACAGCCATCGCTGAACATTTCTGATATCACGTTCATTCGCCAGCTTCGTTGAAAATTTCTTCTGTGAATCTGTGAATTCATCCACATTTTCAATTTTGGCATCTCTACTTTCAAATGGAACAAACAGTTGGTTTACTTTATCCACCGACAAACATAATAAATCTAAAGTACTGGCGTCTGCGTCCATTGTTTGTTTACTATAGAAAGTAGTTCTTCATTCACGTGCATCAGTCACGTGGGAGTGCAATATGAAGGTGTTCAATATCGCCGGATATTGAACGATTCTGACAATGTAAAGTTAACGGAGAAAAAAGATGAGCATATAATAAGATGTGATACAACGATTTCATGTGAAGTAAACATCGTGTGATGTGATACAATGATTTCATATGAAATAAACTTCGTATGATGTGATACAACGATTTCATGTGAAGTAAACTTCGTATGTGATACAACGATTTCATGTGAAGAAAACTTCGTATGATGTGATACAACGATTTCATGTGAAGTAAACTTCGTATGATGTGATACAACGATTTCATGTGAAGTAAACTTCGTGTTATGTGATACAACGATTTCATGTGAAGTAAGCTTCGTATGATGTAATACAACGATTTCATATGAAGTAAACTTCGCATGATGTGATACAACGATTTCTTGTGAAGTAAACTTCGTGTAATGTGATACAACGATTTCATGTGAAGTAAACTTCGTATAATGTGATAGAATGATTCTATGTGAAGTAAGCTTCTTGTGTAGTGATACAAAGACTCCCAGTGAAGTAAGCATTCGTACTTTCAATGAAGTTCATAACTTTGTTAAAAAGTCAAAATGATTTACTTAAGTGGACAAGTTACTATAACCCATGCGCTTCCAGGAGTCAAGAACAGCTGTAAACTGCAATTTCCACTATTTCTCTAAATGATTTGCAATGTCCTCTGCAACGATTCTCTCCAGAAGGAAGTACTTCACTTTTAAACTTACTTTTCGTTTCTTTCCATTTTTCTAATTATTCATGGATTTTCTCCCTCCATTTTCTTTTTTCCCTTATTTTCTGAACATTCTACAAATGTTTTTAACACATAACAATTTTGTCATTTTACTTCTTTCTTTGTTTATCCTCGTCTCTCACCTACTCCCTCGTTGTTCGTTGTCCTGCTGTATTTACTTTGGCTAAATGCTGATTTATATCCATGATATTCTTCACTTTGACTTCTATTAAAAAATGTACCTTTTTTCATTAAATCTTAATATCATCCACCGTATATTCATATTCATATATATTTAAAATTTTGTATCGCAAAAGAGAAGAACATTGTAAACCATTGGCTTACGTTCTAATCCTTGACCTTTTCTAGCGTACCTCTTCTACTCTTCCATTGCACATATATGAAAAAAAAGATGTTGAAACAAAGATTAAGAGTAAATACACACATCACATACATTACGAGGACAAACATCGACTGGTTATCTGAGGACATACGATGTGATGAAGAGTCTATAAATACGAAGCAAATAGCCCGAAGGCAGATAGCTTTCAGAGAGGCAAAGGATGAAAATCTAAACAATAAAGAATCCAATACCAAATCATACATTATATATCAAACAACCAATTTTAAACTTTGTTTAATGCTAGAACATACCAGAAATAAAATTTTATTATTCGCAAGTAATTTTACTACATAATAGCTACTATGCAAAACTTTTTTGTCAAGCCGCTGCTACCTCCTGGTATAATGCTTAAGTACACCTACACTAAAATAAATATTTCTTTGACAGGCGAAACTACTTTTTAAGAACGTGTTGCAGTTTGTTCAGTAATTAAGCCGATAGTAAGAGCAAGCATGATATAATTAAGTTCAGGATTAAATTGTGTATTATTACGTTGACTTTTGGCTTGTAGATGAATAGTTGTGAGCTCTATATTTTGGTGGATCTGAAGATAGTATGTACGACTAAGGGAATGACTTGTGCAATGTGAAGTGGTTTGCATCTGCAATAAGCATAATAGAGAGAATGTTTGCACATATCTATGTTAAATTTATGCACTATTGCTAAATTTTCTTCGGATTTTGTACTTGTGGAAATTGTGCATGACCTGAGTGTACGGCTAAACAAAGTTTTGTTGTCATGTGCTCGAAAAATCAGCCTGAATTATTCTAAAGTACACACTCTTTTGCATTTACTACACAAGGGAAAACTAATGTTGCCAGACTAGACAATACTAGCTTCTGAAATTGCAATAAATGAATTACAAAATTTAAAAAATGTTAAACGTTTATCCTTTTAAACAATTAATTTCTGAAATCCAGGAAACTACCATGCGGAGCTAGCAGTCGTGTGATAGGGAATTCAAAAATACATAAAGCAAACAAAGTCTTTTCAAATGGCCCGGATAGGATAACCTTTGTGGAAAACATGGGAAATTCTTTTTCTTTAAAAGTATCTAACCCCATGCAAAAAAAAAAACAACTTTAGAATGCCATCGTACATAAATATGCAATTTGTGCATTTCTTTTTCTTGTTTCTTTACCTAATGCATGATGTTCTCATCACAACGATACATTAACACTGATGTTATGCATGAAAATAAGCTAATTATGCGTATTTTGTTCTTGATTACATGATACGCTTAGTGGCAGCCTCGTTTGTGTAATGACTTTAATTACAAGGAAATTATAAATCTTAGAAATCGAGAGTGAAACAACTTAAATTTAAAACTGTTCCATCAAGTGAAAGAAAAATGTGTTTGTTTTTATTCACTTGTTAAGAAATAAGGAAACATATAATGGCAATGTAGATTTGCTTTCTTCCATATACTAGTCTGAGAAGAATAAGTAAACAATTTACCTTTTGACCGTTGACTTCCAGTAACCTGATCTGTTCCATCACTGTTCAAACTGTAAAATTTATTAGTGACGTCTCATGAATAAATGTGTCAAGTTTTATGCTCCTGTCTTTCATCATGATCTTGGTTGCTATGTTGAGAAAATGCAATCTGTATATTTAAAATAGCCCACTTTTCACCATGTGGGAGGGGCTATGCATATGTGGGACTTTGCTACTAATGAATGCTGTCCTGTGGGGGGAAAAACGTGAAAATTATTTAAAAGGACTGTTTTAATGCTTGCGACTTAAATGTTTAAACTTAACATTCAAAATTATATCATGCAAACAAAATACCTATACGGCTTTTATGGCTGCATTCTACAGATATTGTGTGCATCTCAGAGAGTGACAGGTCCAAGGTGAAATTGTTTGCATTTGCAACACGCACAACGGAGAAAATGTTGGCATACCCAAATAAAACACATCAATCATACGCCAAACTAAAGGGAATTAAAATATATTTTTTAATTAAATACCTAAGATATACAAGGTCTGTTTAATAGTTAAGACAGGATAACCAGTGTGGCAAACCTGAGAAGTTATTTTTCTTTAAAACTCTAACCATATACAATATTGGAAACTGTAGAACGTCAGAAGTTGAGGAGTTGTGACAGATGTTGATCTAACTAGCTCTACTATATTGAAAAGCGTTTTGTATTTCGCTTTTATTATTTTACTAAATGCTTTAAACCTTCAACTATGCTCTTTTGCGATATAACATATGGGGCGTTGAGAGAGAGAGAGAGAGAGAGAGAGAGAGAGAGAGAGAGAGAGAGAGAGAGAGAGAGAGAGAGAGAGAGAGAGAGAGAGAGAGAGAGAGAGAGAGAGAGAGAGCAAACGTTGGGCAACAAACCCGATTTACATGTAGGCTTCAATGTATATCAATTATTGTTTTCACATAGTGCTTGTAGGTTCAAACCACTTCCAATTTAAAGTGATGTGCTTATATATCCATATAAATACTTTTCAGCTGATTTGATCGACAACTAACCTATATTATCTAAACGTACACTTAAAGCCCAGAGGCATATTCATTCCTGCTCCGTTCAATGCCCGCCACTGAGTACCTATGTCTGACCACTCGGTATTCATTAAAGTTCTCCAATTAAGACCTGGTTTTTCACACAACTGTTCTCCAAAATTTACAGTTATAATAAATACAACCAACTATATTCACTGACTGCATTCTATACCTTAGTCTAGATTTTCTCTTTCTGTTAAAAAAAAAATTAAAACCAAGCTTTTCAACCCACGCAGCGATGATCATGGGTTCCGGGGGTATAACATATGGTATCACGGTACCAATTGTTTTTCCATATACCTCAAGGCTGATGTTTGACGAAATAAATATACTTTCTATCCTACCTCGCACACTGTCATAGAGAACAATGTTAGATGTCAGTTTGACAAGGACTCGTGATACGTCATTGCATTTAAGAGAGATAACTAGGATGGAACTTAACGGAGAAAGAGTTATCTGGTCACATCAGACATTTTCAGTCACGTGAACCACATTTTAAAAAAAATATTAAAAAATACAAAATGAATTAACATAATCTCACAAATTGCCATGAGGCTCAACTTTTTAAGCCTAACAGAAAGTACAACTCTTAAATAATGCACCATTCACAGCTAGTTTTGTTGTTTATTTCTGAATACAATGTTCCCTTCATTTAAGCTCCGCCCACCTGGGCGTTGTACAGTTCGTACCGTTATACCTTATACAGATAAACCACAGAGGTCTAAGAATTTAATCACAATATACCTGTTTAAAGGGAACTAATACTGGTTTGCTACTGCTACTACTAGTACAACTATTATTATTATTATTATTATTATTATTATTATTATTATTATTATTATTGTTATTGTTATTATTATTATTATTATTATTATTATTATTATTATTATTTATATTATTATTATTATTATTATTATTATTATTATTATTATTATTATTATTGTTGTTGTTGTTGTTGTTGTTGTTGTTGTTGTTGTTGTTGTTGTTAGTATTATTATTATTAAAAAGATTAAATCGTCGAAGCTCTATTAAAGAAGATACCAAGATAGTAATGAAGCAGTCTTTTTGACCCAGTTGTTACTGGTGAATACATGTTTCTTCGTAAAAAAAGAATATATATAATTTATCCATAGTGAACAGTGTAATCCTCTGGCTTAAAGTTCTGCCACTATCATCACCATCTCACAAACACTTCCACACCAAGCGTAGGTTTTGTTTTCTGATCACTCCGCGTCGAGAGTATAGTGCCTTCAGAAACACGTTCCTCCATATAAATACAAATATACCCTAAATCTATATGATCAAACACCTAATTGGCGAAAGCGGCAAACTGGTACGTGTGGAATAAAACATTACTCTCTCGTATTTTAGTCTCGTTTAACAGGGAGTGTTTCCCTACGAGAGGATCTAGTTCGACTCTTTACTGATTTCTGTTAACAATAATAGGTGTAGAAGAGAAACTGCAAACACATCACTACCAATCTCCAAATTTATGTATTCGAATTTTCTACAATTAATCAGATAAAAAGAGCACTGAAAACTTACAAGTATATCTTTAACACTACTAAGTATTTTGGTCCGTCTGAATCAACCAATAAAAACATCACAATGCCCATGTTGTTGTGTTTAACGACATTTGTAAGTACAAGATAGGCTATACATGACGGCCAGTATAAATGGTGGAGGATGAACCAGGAAAAAAACCAACGACCCATGGTAAGCTTTCTCACATACCCACATTGGCTTAGCCCGAGACTCGAACTGAGCCTGAGAATCGAACCCATGCAGGCAGAGGTGAGATGGCCGTGATCCGTATCGGTGAACGCTTTAGACCATAAGGCCACTCAGGACTCCAAAAATGCCCACGTTTACGACGATGTCATATCATCACGTGAAATGTTACATCTAATTAGCCAATGCAGTCGCTTTTCCAAGTGTTAGAACTATTAAGTATTTTGGTCCGTCGGAATCAACCAATGAAAACATCACAATGCCCATGTTGTTGTTGTTGTTGTTTTTAACGCCATTTTTAAGTACAAGATAGGCTATATATGACGGCCAGTATAAATGGTGAAGGATGAACCAGGAAAAAACCAACGACCCATGGTAAGCTTTCTCACATACCCACATTGACTAAGCCCGAGACTCGAACTGAGCCCGAGACTAGAACCCATGCAGGCAGAGGTGAGATGGCCGTGATCCGTATCGGTGAATGCTTTAGACCACAGGGCCACTCAGGACTCCGAAAATGCCCACGTTTACGACGATGTCATATCATCACGTGAAATGTTACCACATCTAATTAGCCAATCTAGTCGCTTTTCCAAGTTTTAGAAAGTCTCACTCTCGCGACTCTGGAATAACTTCACATCTAGTTATCTAGTTGTAGAAGTATACATCAGTTTGATGTGTTTGATGATTCTCTCTGACTGAGTAAACCACATATATTACGACAGAAAAGGACAAAAGTGTTCCTATTGTGACTTGGTCTCCTTCCGACGCCCTATTTTTTTCATATACGGTGAAAGAGAAACAACTTGCAATTGTAATAATCTATCCAGACTGTGCATGTATTCTGAATGTACTATGATCACCGAAAATAAAAACTGATCACATTCTAGTTCTCTGAAGAGCAACTAAGTAGTATGGATAAAGCAAAATCTCAAAACTGTTCTAAAAATGCTAGAATGCAAGAAGGTTTTAGCCTGAAATGTATGTCCTAACCTAATTCGACTATAGTACAAGTCACACGGGTCATGGAGGCATTCAACATTGACTATTTCAGTAATGAGTGTCGTTTATTTTTAAATTTTATCCTGCATTCCTCTAAGTGGCAATTATTTACTTTATCTGGATTCGTATACATCCCGGTGTCGTTTTAAGGCATAAGCACGCAAGGCACGTGACTAGGGTTCCGCGCAGAAGGAGGCCCAATGGCGGCCCAAAATCAAAATTTCGGTGTCGGTTGTGTTAGCAGTTTAGTACTATATTAATAAATTTAACAAAATTACACACATGCACATGGAAATGCAATGCAGTACTCTATATCTGAGAGTGAGAGATCGAGGCACAATTCTGGTTACTTTTAAGGTCAGAGTTTGTACCTAAGGCCCCAAAAACTTCTTAAAACGTCTCTGATACATCCTTATTCCTTTGAAAGGTCATTATTTAGACGCCTCGAGGTGCAAACGGCAAAATCAATGTTAAAGTACGTAGACATTTTGGAACGAAATGAGTCTAAATGTATGATCCATTAAATTCCGTATTGAATGTGGAACACTTGATTGCACAGTGAAAGCTACGCATAATGATTGTGACGATTCCACTCGACGTGCTCTTTTTTTGACCCAAGTGTAGTTAATGACCACCATTTGTAAAAATCCATAGCGGTATATAAATTTCGTCTGAAGTTTTTTGCTGATAGTTAAGGAGAAGAGAATTCAATAATCAGGATTGAAAATACGAAAATTAGTGTTAAATTTTAAAAGAACAATTTATATTTATTTTAAAATGAATAAATATGCATACATGACCCACGTGACTTGTACTATATTTCATGCCATTTAATGTTTAAATCTTTCTATCCTAGCCAAACAATGAATTAAATATAGTGAAAACTAATGATTATGGGGAGGGGAGTCGGAGAGGCAGAGAGGGTGTGTATAAATATGAACATTTACTTTTTACTGTTTAATTTAGATATGAGGCAAAACAAAAAGAGCATCGAAAAATACAATAAAGGTACATATAGACAGGCAGACAGACAAATAGAGAGACAGACAGAAATTGGTGTATGTGACGGATGACAAATATATATTGTCCTGTAATCACTGTCGTGCAGATTAAACAGTAAAGGTCTTCCGACTACACGTCTGAAATTACACATTCGTCATTTACATTGTATCGTTGGATGAATACTGCACATGCTCGCTAAAGTCCTACTGCAACCTTTAAAGGGCCAGATTTAATACCCTGGCAGATCTGGGTCTGTGCAGTTTGCTATGATTATTCAGTACGACAAACAAGAGACCATGATCTGCATGCGCATCATGCTACGGCAGATCAGGATCTTTGTTCGTGGTAGATTGACTCGATTTATAAGCGAGTATACACTGTAATTACATAGAATTTTGGCGCCGTGTTATTATATAGTAGCATCATTTAACATTTAAAAGCAAAATTTTATTGTCATTCATATACCCTTTTTTCTGCCCAATATTTATAGCGATAGTAACTTGTTACCTTTATTCTTGATAAAGCATTTATAATCATCTTAACACAGATGGTTGAATTGGATTTTACTTAAAGTGCAATTTTCGTCAGCAGTTTCGTATCCACAAGAGAACAAACGTTTAGCTGTTATTTCCTACGGTATTCTTAGCATGTCTTACTTAAATACAGAAATGCGTGGAGTTTTTCAGTTTTTTTTAGCTGCTCAGCTTTCCCCTTTTGATAACGACTCGCCATCGCCGATCGCAACAATCTACTCTACTACCAGATCATGACCATTAGCGCGAAATCTTTAACTTTACATGTAAATATGTTGTGTTTTTTTCTTTAAAAAATATTGAATATGTCACTGCAAAAGAAATGTTCTCATAATTTTCTTTGTCTATCGCTCTTACAAATGGTTACAATATAGGCAACTAAATAAAAAATTTTGATTAACTGTTTGGCTTTCCCCACACTTAGTTTGTATGAGTACCCGACAACAAAAAATGTCTACTTCTACACTGGAGTCGCCATTATAAATAATATCAACGTTCTCAGAGACTCGTTTAGTGCGTTCATTTCCTTTTTAAAAAAATTATTTCTCTGTATTGTCATTCTCCTTTTTTGAATGCATAGAAGGAAAGCTTTACAAAAGGCCGAAAGGCTCCAATAAAAACAGGAGCTTTTACTGAGCAGCTTCCTCTTCCTCTTCCTCACCCTCCTCACCAGCATCTTCATCCTCAGCCGTGGCGTCTTGGTACTGCTGATACTCCGATATCAAGTCATTCATGTTGGATTCCGCTTCTGTAAACTCCATCTCATCCATACCCTCGCCGGTGTACCAATGCAAGAAAGCTTTTCGGCGGAACATAGCGGTAAACTGTTCGGAAATGCGCTTGAATATCTCCTGAATGGCTGTACTGTTTCCGACAAAAGTTGCTGACATTTTCAATCCTCGAGGTGGTATGTCGCAAACAGCAGTCTTAACGTTATTAGGTATCCACTCCACGAAGTAGGCACTGTTTTTGTTCTGGATGTTCAGCATTTGTTCGTCGACTTCTTTCATGGACATTCTGCCACGGAACATAGCAGCCACAGTCAAGTATCTGCCGTGACGTGGATCGCATGCCGCCATCATGTTCTTGGAATCGAACATCTGTTGGGTGAGTTCTGGAACGGTTAGAGCTCTATACTGCTGGCTTCCTCGGGACGTCAGGGGAGCGAATCCTGGCATGAAGAAATGAAGTCGCGGGAAAGGAACCATGTTGACGGCTAGTTTTCTCAAGTCAGCATTAAGTTGTCCTGGAAACCTTAAGCAAGTAGTGACACCAGACATTGTTGCCGACACTAAGTGATTCAAGTCCCCATATGTTGGAGTGGCGAGCTTCAGCGTCCGGAAGCAAATGTCGTAGAGGGCTTCATTGTCAATACAGAACGTCTCGTCGGTGTTTTCTACCAGCTGATGTACGGACAGGGTGGCATTATAGGGCTCGACAACAGTATCGGATACCTGCAACAGACAAGATTTATGTGAGTATATCATTAATATAGAATATGAACGTAAGTTTATACATTGTGTTGGTAAACGAGTTACTATTCACAAATTTAAACATTTATTATTATTATTATTATTATTATTATTATTATTATTATTATTATTATTATTATTATTATTATTATTATTATTATTAAAGCAAGAGTCTTAAAATCCGGTTTGTCCAGTATCGAATCCAGTCTTGCATCACTATCCAGCGTTAAACATTGCTATATTAAACCAATACTATACTTTTCGATTTCCATGTCCGTCTGAATTTTTTCATAAAGGACGACGACATACTTCTTAATAGATTAATGAAGCTAAATGCATTACATCAACCTTACTTCACATATTTTAACTCGCAAAGAATACTAAATAGGTTACAGATTATCAGCTCCCGAGGAAATGGTTTTCTGACCACTAAGTCTCTTACTAACTTTATATTAAAATCTTGAACTGACACACTTCAAACTCTTCTAAGGCTATGTCACAAATTAAAATTCATTCAAAAAATATTCTTCTCAGTTTCTATAAAATCTTGGATACTATAAATTTGGAAATATTATTTGAAAAGGCACATTAGCATAAGACAAAATCCTACCTTTGGGGAAGGCATAACTGAGAATGTGTTCATGATTCTATCTGGGTATTCCTCTCTGATCTTGCTAATAAGAAGTGTGCCCATACCGGAACCTGTACCCCCGCCAAGAGAGTGTGTCATTTGGAATCCTTGCAAGCAGTCGCAGTTTTCTGCTTCTTTGCGAACTACATCCAGCACTGTGTCGACTAATTCTGCACCCTCTGTGTAATGACCTTTGGCCCAATTGTTCCCTGCACCTGACTGTCCGAAGACGAAGTTATCTGGACGGAAGAGAAGTCCGAATGGACCGGAACGAACCGAGTCCATAGTGCCTGGCTCTAAGTCGAGAAGAATTGCACGTGGCACATACTTGTTACCTGAAGTATAGAAAGGACAACTTTTGTTAAGCTTGTGCATCAAAGCCGGTGATATACCAGTTCCAAATATTGGTGGATGACATCAGTCTAGGCACAGTTGTAATAAACAGATAAATCTGATTAAAACGGGTAACTATAGAAGCTTTCAAGAAACACACTTCGTATTCTTGATGTCGATTTACGTTCAAGATTGTTACTCTCTAGAATACTCGGATAGCGCAATTCACCATTACGTCCAGGGTTACCTTGACTTCAGACAAATCTCGGTCTCGTTTGATGATACTCTCGGTCATTTTCTCAGTGAAGTTTAAAATCAAAAAGGAAAACTTCTTAATACATAGTCAAGGTGGAATGTAATTCTCAAGAAATTAAATGTTGCTAAACGTAGTGCACATAATAGGTATCACAGCTCGCTTTGCAATGTGAACTCTTATAATAACCACTTTATATACAGACATTGTTGTGGTGGACTGCAAGAGGCCACATTGGTGATGAAGCCATATTTCAATGTCATGCAGCTACGCAGTAAATATATTTAAATTCATTTACTGCACACAATTTTATTGAAATTACACATAAACAAGTGGAAAGTAATATAAGTAAACCTCAAGACTCAAAAATATACACTCAAGCTGTCGGTTGTATACTTGCTATAGGTAATAGATATATCCAAAGTGTTTTTTTAGCTGTAATTGTAGTTTTTCAAATGTACCGTAATATTGGAGGAACTCCGAATGCGTGAATCTAATATTACAACACATTTGAAAAAATAAACGTTCAGGTAAATTTTAAGTACATCTAGAAAAAAAGTGGATATATCTGATTAATCCACAATACAACTATCAAAATATGTTGTAAATGCATTTCTGGCGATGTTTGATGACCATTAAAACTTTGAATTATCATTCATACTTTTAATGAAAGATAATGGACCGTTCCAGTTTTGATGGTCGCCCTTGTTATCATATATATCATTATTGTGCAAGTATTGGTTCCTGCAATCACAAAACCAAATATACATGACTTATATGGCTAAGTAAAGTGAAAAAGTTGCAGAAGTCATTTGACGGCTCTCTTCATTGGATGGATCCACGTTCTGCATGCCCACGTGGAAAAGTAAACAGTAATGGATACAAATGGACATCAATATTGTGGAATGACTGAAATTATTGAAGACCTATGTGAATATTTTACTAGAGAGAAAAAATTAACAAAGGGAATTAACGTCGGTGCTCCAGAGATTTCATAAACTTAAATGATATAGGAAGTTTTACGTTCTCTATGTCATAATAGAAAGGAAATTGCTATTGACATATTTGATGTGTATACAAAAATCGTGTGGAATTTATGTAAATCGTTAACTACCGTAATAATCGTTTTTCACTTAGTTTGAAATTTCAGTTTTTTATTTGATAGACGGGAAAAAGTTTTGTATCTTGTATTATTTCAATAATATCTATATAAAACTGACATTTTATAAGCTACTTGTTTCAGACATCAAATAGTTTTCCTTAGTGATAAAAAATAAATGTCAGTCCAAGTATATGAAAGCCATGAAAGTGTAACTTTCTCTACGCCATGATTACATGAGTGCAAACGACTCTAACATGTGCCGCCCACACTTTAAACAGTGCACAATATCTTTGAAACGGTATCTGTACCGTTGCGGACTTTTTAGATTTACTTAGTTTATCTGTGGTTATACTTTCGCCACTAGACACATATACCTTTTTTGCCTTCATGTCATTCATGTACACAAACACTAGTGTGTGTTAAATACCTGATTTAGGTACCTGCACCACGGCGATTCAGCGGAGTACATCACTCCTGACACAAAAGATGTTCTCAGCTTTAAAAGCAAATTGAAGAGCTTTATGTGTTTCATAGTTTTGACTTATATGATACAAGTTTAAAATATGAACGTGTTCCTCACTGAAACCTATACTTAGTATTATGATTTTACCTACAAAGGCGTTCCTATGTGAAATTTCCCATATACTTTAGTTACTATGCAAAATAAATTCCGTAACATTAATCTGCTTATAGAGGTTTACGTAGGAGCACAGTAAAAAAAGAACACAAATTAATAATACCATTGAGTCAAATTTAGCGGATGCGAAAGGTATGTCCTTTTATTTGGTTTCCAGTGGCATTTTATCAACGATTTAGGTGAAAATAGGAATATTGACGTATTAAATATTACGTACAAACCGATCATTAAGCAAAACTTTTAGTGAAGATTTTAGTGAAGATCAAAACAATTCCCCAAAATGTAAAAGTAGTAAACACAGTTTTACAAATTGTAAAACAAAACTTACAAGAGAAAAAAAATGTACAAATTTACATTTTGTTAAACAAATTAAATGAATCCGAAATTAGAGAAGACCGAACGATATTCGAAGATGCCAAACATTTCAGAAAAGGTTAGAGAATTTACAAATAAAAAAGCTTTAATATTTGCAACTTGTTAAAGATATGCATAAATTTGAATATATTCACCCAAATTTAATGACTAAAGCCTCACAATTACTATCCAATCAAAACGTTATAGTGATAAATACCCAGTTATCTATTATCTAACACCACGTGTATATTATTCATAACCCTATGTTTACTATCTAACATTATTTTTGTCATTAAAAGTGTTTTTGATTATTTTATTCATACTTAAAGAAAAAAAGCAAAACAAAACTACGCTTTCGTTTTCTTTTGATATACGCTTGTGAAATCCTAATCTCAATAAAGTTTAAAAACCCGTCAAAAAAGTCCACATTTTTACCATGGTTTTCTTTTATATATCTTTACTAGTACTGGTTCTTCCTCTAAGACCATTTCTTCTGCTTGTCTTGCCTTGTATAATTTCTTTACAGGAATGGGTTTGTCTTCAGTTTCTGCTTCTGATTACTCCTCCTGTTTGTTAACTTTTATGTTAGGACTCTGTGAAGTCTAGCGTATACCTAGTGTATTATCTCAGGTACATTTACTTATATGTCATATAGAGCAGTCAGACATCTTATTGGATATATACTTTCAAATGATTTTCTTTGAATCTCTGACCACAAATACCATCTGTTGTTTGTGTTCCATCTTCATAGGCTGAAAAACAAATCTGTTTTCTCTAAACCTAGTCATATTAAATTTAAATAACATACTGAGATGAAACGACGACTTACACTTAAACTGTTAAAGATTAACAGTTGAAGTCCCAAATGTTTTCACATCTTTATAGATGCTGTTGCTAAATTTAGCACAACGAAACGTTTAGTAAATGAATGTACACTCACGAGACTGCATCCAAAATTCAAGGGAATATGCTTGTCTTGTGGAGCCAATTCTATTAAATGTACATGCAATGCTCTAAGTTTTGATTATCATGAATGATCTTCTTCCAGAGAATTTGGTGTAAAACCTATGGCAGGCATTGTGACATGGCAAGTATTATAAAGTCTTCGCAATGATCAGAGTATGACCATTTGAAAATTTTCAAAGTATTCGTCTTCTGTTTCATTCAGGTACAAATGATTAAAAAGTCTATGCCGTTTTCGACGCAATAATTACCTCTGTTGCACTCTTGATTCTGTACGAAGTAGTGGTAAATGAGTTTAGATTTTGAATGTGTTCTTCACAATGGTTCATTTACAGGAATGCCATCTGACTCATTGAACATTTTTAAAATAATCAATATATTATAGGATTCAGGCACTATTGGTTAAAACATACGTCGCTGTAGACAGTCAGTTTTGAAACCTCATAAACGTGAAACGTTTTTGTTATTGGTATAAACATGTTGGTACATCTCACTATCATGATGTTAGGTAATAATGACAGTTGTTTGTAAAGGTTTGCGTATCACATGTTATAAAATGATTATTACGAGTACAATTATATTAATTA